>LJIJ01003935.1:0-16767 GCA_001718145.1 Orchesella cincta | reverse complement strand
TACGAGATCCAATTTCATGGGCACAAGCAAAACAATTTCACTAAACTTTTCTGAATGCCAAACATTTTCTGCTGTGGAAGAATACCGAGAGTGGGATGCAATTGCAGAGTCCATTTATTTAAGTGATGGAACCTGTCTCATAGTTTACAGAGACTACAACTGCTATGAAAATTCGAACTCTCAGGTGATATTGACGGACTCAGTTCCCTTTCTTCACTATTATAATATAAAGCGTGCTATTAGATCGATACGTATTTGCAATGCATCAAAATACTATGAATTTGAGAATTGGGAAGAACCAAAGTTGGATAAGAGTTCAGGGGCACAGTATGATTCTATAACTCTTGCATGCTTAAGCTCCGCCTTATCGTTGGTTATCACTGTGATACTGCTACGCATTTGGTGGTTGGAAAAGAGGACTGACAATAGCAGAATCTTTATGCAAAAGCTCTCCGACAGGGAAATTGATGAGTTTTTCAAAGGCCTCGGACTAAAACTTGGCGAAGAAACTGAACAAGGGGAAGACATTCAGGTGCAGAACGAAAGTGAGTCAAAAATTAGTTCCGACTTGCTGGCTCAAAATCAACCCTATGATTATACGCTAGAGATTCCAGCTTGTGAATTAAATTTTGGTAAGCGCTTAATTGTTATCATAAATATCGTGTTATCTCAGAGTAGCGTACATGAAATCTATTTAACAACATCAAATTACACAAGGCCCAACAGTAAAATCCATAGATAATTTTAACAGAAAAATCTATTCGAGAAAGGAAATACCTATCGTTGATCTATTCAGTTAACATTTTAGTAAAATAATCTGGAATAAATTATTTGTTTTCAGATCACAAGTGTCCTTTAGGTTCAGGACAATTCGGAAATGTTTTTAAGGTAAGCATAAAAAATTCTTAGAATGTCTGTGAAGTTAAACACGCATTAAAGTATTTTTTTAATTTGTTGAAGGCAACACTGTCTGCACCAGAACCTTCGTTAATTGTGGCCGTGAAAACTACAAAACCATATTCGGAAGCACAATATCTCCGCGTCTTATTGAAGGAAATTAAAATAATGATGTACGTTGGACAGCATTCCAAGATTGTGGGTTTAATAGGTTGCTGCACAGCCAATCTTCGAAAAGGTTTTTTACTTAGACAATTTTTTGTAACATTTTTGCTGTCATAAGCTTAGCATCCAACTTGTGTTCGTAGGTGAACTCCTAATTATTTTGGAGTTCTGTGAAAATGGATCATTGGAAAACTATCTGAAGGAAAATCGAGCTTGTTTTGTGAATCTAGTGGAAAAAGGATCACTACATGTGGCATCTGATTACTTGAAAATAATTGAATTACAAATTCCCAGTGAATCTGCTTCTACCGCTGCATTTGACATCCATCAGTTGATTACATGGAGCATTGAAACTGCGGAAGGAATGGACTATTTGGCATCAAAAAAGGTCAAACTGACTTAAATAAACTTAAAAGCAAAATATAAATTTTAAAAAGTTGTTATTTGCTTGATATTAAATTACTAGGTTATTCATGGCGATTTGTCTGCAAGAAACGTTCTTCTGAGTTTGAATAGAACTGCAAAAGTCGCGGATTTCGGATTATCACGGACAATCCATCATTACACTTATTACACTAAAAATGGCAGAGAACCTTTACCATGGCGTTGGCTTGCATTGGAGTCTCTTAAAAATTCGAGTTTTTCCACTGCGTCAGATGTGTGGAGTTTTGGGATATTAATGTGGGAGATATTTACCTTGGCAGAACAACCCTATCCTGGTGTACCATCTTTGACAAGTAATTTTGTACAGAACTTGGAGCAAGGTTTAAGACCAGCACTTCCACCTTTTGCGACATCTGAAATGTAAGGAATATTCGTAGTTAAAGTAAGAGTTGATAACTTAGGAATTATTGCATTTTGAATATTGTAACCACTATTCATTTTCTACCAGTTACAATTTGATGTCAACCTGTTGGGATATGAATCCAAAATGCCGTCCAATATTTTCTTCGTTGCGTTGCTGCCTAAAGGAAATTCAAGACGAATGTAAAGAAAAAAGAAAATCAAGCTCTGACTAATTTGAAGAAAACTTTTTCCGTACGTCCACAAAGCTGGCTGCACTGTTAAAAAGTAGCAAATATTCAGCGATAAATTGCTTGCTCTCTTAACTTTAAATTTTAATAGGCTAATTCCGTTTTCAATCTATATTTCTAACTTGTCCTGCTAATAGAAAATCTCGATTACTTCCGAAATAGAAACAATAAAGTTTTTAAAGTGTTATCCACATAGAACTAAACTGAGAATCATGTATTTTCCCTAGTGATAGAAATAATGAAGAATTGTAGTACACCCATTTCAAGAAAATACTTAACGGGTACCTGATATTATTTTGGAAGTGAAATAGTGAGTACTGTTATGAATCACCGAAGCGACATCACAAGCAGCACCTTGAATTTAAATTTTAACTAACTAGTCATAGTATTTATATAAAGTTCTCGACTGTACCTTTAGACCTTCTAACTCATATTGTGGGCACGTTTTGAAATTGAAAATCACTTTATGCAAACGTTAAATGTGATAAAGGAGAATTAATCAAAAGAAGGGATTTCCCATTTCGTCCCAAGTATTCTTTTATTTTCCAAATAAATTGAACGACAACAGGGCTAACAGTTAAAAAAGAAAAGTTGTAAAGTTTTGAAATTTGTATTCCAGCTGCAGAGTGCTCTTGGAAAGAAATATATATCCAATTAGTAATGTTGGGGAAAGGTACCTTGAATTTTACCAAATTACGAATTCTGGAATACTATGTGACTTGTGAATATTGACGAAGATTGTTCCATTCCATGAATGTCATATTCAGTTTTAGAACAGAGCAAAATTCCAATTCCTGCTCTGAATTAAAATAATTCTGAAAAAAATGGTCCTTACATAATCTGGCAAAATACCCTGTATAGACATGCACTCGTACCAAAGAAATGTTCTACACAATCCATTTATACAACTGAAAAGTGAGTCTAGTCCAGCAAGCCATGTAATGTTCGGAGGAATAATTAGTGGAAGTTTTCAATTTGACAACTAATGGAAAATCTATTCAGTTGCCAGCATAACTTTGAATACGAGACCTGAAGAAAACCTGACAAACAAAAAATGCACTAAAGAAAGCTCCGAAAATGGGAATGTTTTTGTTCGGATTTTTCGGGGCTTTTTTTTACAGAGGTCTTCAAAGCTCTGATGAGTGTTGAATCACTTAAAATTACGAAGCTGGAATTAAAAGAAAGCTTGAGTATCGTTACTGCTTTTTAAGAGGTGAACTAGCAAGTTCTTATTTATTTAAGTCCGACCGAATTATAACCAGCGTAATCGCCTCTAAACCCCATACCTAATGCAATACATAATTTATAAAAATGCGGTGCTCAAGATTGACGACGTTGAGCCGTGACAAAAGGACTTCATTTGAAAGTTTACTTCTAGTACTTCTACATGTGCAACTATTCGTTGAACGGTTGAATAGAATCATCTGCTCGCTGAGTAAACAATAGCATTGGCAATTGCGACAATTTGGTGGAAGTTATGTCACTGCTGTGATTTGTGCTAAAATACATATTTGACCTCCGACCTTTGCTTCAATTCTCACTTCAATTCTCGCATCTCTTTTGACATTCCATCCCGGCAAAATTCTGTGATGATACGAATGAGCATCAGAAATTGTCGGATGTACGGAAATCATGAAAACAAATGCTTTGAAACACTCCATTGTACAAGTTCTTATGAACCAAATGCCCTACATAATATGCCATTATTATAAAAGCAAATGATGCACATAACGAGGCGACTTACCTTGAGTGTATACTCATGGATTTGCCCGAAACTTTGGCAAATACTTCAGTTTAGTGAGTAATGAACGTGCAAAGATCGTTGACACTCACATTGATTTTAATAATCTTTTCGCTCAATAAAAATATATACAATATGTGGTAATTCAATATATCTGGCCGTTTTTTACCTTAAATTTTAAACATCACAAACTGTCTAACTTTCTCATCGCATGCCTAGTGTTTTGTGCTGTTTGGCTATGATTCTGTTGAGCCCCCCCCATGCCTCATTCAATCACTCTCACTATGTGAACCCCATTACCTCTCTCTCTCTTTTTAAAAAAACAATCGCAAAACCACACTGTTATCTTCGGGCCCCACCAACCAAGTCTCTCTCTCTGCATCTCCGCATATTGGAACAGCCTGCGGGCCACACCGAGATCATATATTTTGGCATGTCCTACACAAAAAATGGTGCTGATTCATGCCTATAATGCGCAGTGTCCAAGAAGATGTTTTGAATTCTCATACAAGCTAAAGTTACACGGCTTGGAATACATGTATAATTTGCTAAATTAAATTGGAAACAAATATTTAACCTGCATAAACTCGTACAACATCGTAACACACTTTTGGTACTGACTGAGGCACTTCCTTTCTGGAAACAAGGTGAAAACAAATGTAATAGTAAATGAGATGTCTGCTCCATTGGAGCAACTCAACAAGAATTTGATACTTAACCGAATTCTATTTTCTATGCAGGCATCTCACAAGTCATAACTACTAACAAGTCACCACAAAACGTTGGTTGTAGTCATATTAAAGTCTTTTGATATTAAAACGGTATTATTCTAAGAGCAAGTCAAGGTTTTCTTAAAATTTGTCAGAAACTTTTCCATAGCCAGTATCCCGAAGTGTTCGGCTTGTAAAACGGCAAAAGGTCTGCCAAACGCCGCCATTTGGCCAGACCAAACTTTTTATTGTGTGTTATGCAAAATAATAATATTCTGATTTTGAATGGAAATGTACTTGTTCTTTGCAAATTTCAACTTAAAGTTCGGGTAATACCCAAATTTTCGTTCATCTTCCGACCAGTTGTTTCAGTGAAGCCAACTATAACTCTGTCGTATGCTTATTCTTGTTGGAATATTTGTTTCGCAGCTTCATGTAACGAGAAGACAACTGAAATTGATTAAAAAGTGTTAAAATATTAGACAGCCAATAATTTAATTTTCAAATAAGTCTTTTAACTGGTCACCTCCATCCGACAACCCCATTTTAACGTACATTGATATCCTACGTAGATCTCTAGCCATCAAAATGGCAGGAACGTTGGAGCTGAATGCAACACTTGAAAGGCTTCCCAACAGGGAAATTCTAAGAGGACCACCACAGAAGGGTACTAATATTTTGCAAACCTTTGTGAAAATTTTATATGTTATATTCACAAGACCTGGAGGAAATGACGTGCATCTCTCGCTCGTTTATCAATCACCCACCATATATCTTAGAGTGACATTTGTGAAATTAAGAGAGTGAAGAAAACCATCGTATTTTACACTAATTGAATAATTCATTTCATGATTCACACTCAAGAATCTTGATTTTTTAAGAAATCTTGATAAATCTAATTCACATGCGTAAGATAAAGATATGAATGCTGCTCAGAAATTCATTTAATTACCATGACATCAACTTAGACATTTAAACATCCACTTTAAGTGATTCATTAAATTTTATTGCAAATTAGTTTTGTATGTGAACAATTTAAAGAGGAAAAAAAGAATGGATTTTGCATGCGTTGAGGAATGTACTTAAAGGTCATTAGCTTCTTATCATTGCTGTATCTACAGTTTATGAAAATTGTTACTTTTAAGTCAACATCATTCAAATAATGAACGATATTAATGTCATTTTATCCAACAGTTCTATTCCATCATGTAAACCATGCACGCCATTAGGAAACAAAAGAATAGTTGCTTCAATTTTAATGCAAAATAGGTGTTTCAGAGCGTGCGTTAGCACATAGGTTTTGTTACGGACCGAAGCAAACGCTTTCTCTCCATCATCATCTCCAGTCTCTCTAAAAAGCAGTACTAACTCCAACCCCCAATCAAAGCCTATTTCACATTGCGTGCTAGCTTATGCTGAAATGAATGAGCAAGATAATTGATCAAATCCATCCGAATCCAGATCAAAGCGTATTTTAAACACTGCATTCTAGCAAATACTAAACAATTATTTGTATAAGGCATTCTTTAAAAAAATAAGTTACACTGTATATTTCATGAGATGGTGCACAAATAATAGAACATGTAACAATAATATCACTTTTAAAATATCATGTTTAACATTTTAGTATGAAATTCATCAAAAATGCTATCTTGCCCTTTCAGGTATATTCGCCGCACTGTGATATCATTTCAATTACTTAAAGAATGATTTCGTGCATCAATTAACTACTATTATGCACATCTTGCTCGTCATCATTTAATATATGTATTGCTGTTTTATTACTGGCCTCTGTAGATTTTTGGATAACATGGTCATAATTACTTGTAAGTCATTGGTAAAATGTGTGGAACTGCTTAAAAATACCTGCAGTAAAATCCGAATTTTGTATTTGTTAAATATTTTATAGTGAAACGGTGCTCCCATTAACCTCTTTCTCTTCTCCCCTACAATTTTCTTTGCAAAGTGATTGTGACTCTGGAGGTTATTGGCACACTGAATTGGCTCCTTAAAATAATGGCTGGCTGGAAAACACATGGCACAGCCAATTTAGGTACAAATATATTTTAGGTGGGTTGCACTATAGAGCGACACCGCGTATCTCTCTTTTAATTAAAAAATTAATAATGACAAAGTTCTGGTGAATAAATTGATTTGGGTACAATTGTATTTTTTTAAACAAATTAATCTGGGACAGATAATTCGTTATAGTATGTTATTTTTTCATAACTTAAGGCCGTTAAGTCTCAAGGTGTTGATATAATTATTTGGTGGTAGAGGAAGGTATTATGGTGTTCAGTAGATGTTTGCAAGAGTTTCTCTGTGAGTCAAATATTCAAAAACTTTTAGAATGTTTAGTTTCATTGCGTTGCGCTCTACTATTTTGATCAATACAAAGTTTCCTATAACGTAGCGTTGGTGGAAAAACCATTAAGTCGTGTTATGCAAAAACGGAGAGTTAAAAAATTGTTCCGGGTAATTATATATAGGTGATGAATATACATTAATAAAGGCATATAAGGGTACCTTGTTTACATGCAGCTTCTTGTTGCAATCTACTTATTAATAAAAATATTTTTTCAGATCTTACAGTCCTATTTGGATTTCTGGAAATTTAAAAGTTTACACAATGAAAGTATATTACAGCGAACGTGTATATACGTATGTGACAAAGGGAGTCTTACTGAAAAGAAGGGATTTCGTAAAAAATTTCTTTTACATACGGACAAATTTCACTGCAGGAAATGGTTGGTGCTTCGACTACGAGATTTAACGTCACCAAAAATACTGTACTGACAATTTTTATGGCCATTGATAGATAATATTGTTTTGTTAACTACTTAATTTTAACATTGCAAACCAAATCAAGATTATCTATTTAAATGTTTAGTAATCAGACTATTATTCCATATAACGGATTAGCGTAGCCAGGAGAATCTATGCTGCTTCGTAATTCAAATAGCATTGCATTTGCTTGAGAATGGTGTACTAGTTTAACACAATGAAAGTGTAATTCACTGATGGATGAATTAATGTTGTTATCGTTCAACATCTTGAGTTTAGGATACTGCGCATAGTCAGTGGAATATGATAAAGCTCCTTATCGGTAGCTTTAAGTTAGTCGAATTTTAAGTTGTATATTTTGCCAAATATTTAATCGGCTTGAATGTTACTGAAATATGAATACATTACCTTATAACATAATTGTCGCTACTATATGTCAATTTAACAACAAAATCCACGATCAGGCCTAACAAAAAGTAAGTGATGCTCAACATTTACTCAAGAAGTGAAGTCGCCTAATTCTAAAAAATTGGCTGTTACACAGTGCCCTTAGAATTCTCTAACCAAAAGCCACAACTTTCTCTCCTCACAACCAAAAGCGCACACATTACAATCATAACAAACAATGAACATAACCTTCAGACTCTTGCTTTTGCCATGAAGCTTTGAATGATACCCGATTTTATTTGCACCTCCATACAAACTAAATAATTTTTATATCACGAAAGTATTTAACCGACATCACCGTCAACCAATTCAATAAACTATAGATACATTCATGACGGTTGAGTATACAATAATAACATCGAAATTAAGCGTTATTTTGTACAAAACCAGACTTTTATTTCAGATTAATTCACGACAGACTCCAAATCCTGTTTTTCATCATAAACTACTTCTTTTGAACCCCTCTGATTGTTCTGAAAACCCTGAATTTTCAAAAGAACAGTCAAATTTGGGTAGTTTTTTGAAATTTGAAGATCATTTCATAGTTACTAGTATCCTCGAACTAAACCGAGCCCACACCAAGAGGCACATAGCCAAACACTCCAACCGAGCCCACTGATGATTCAAGTAAAAAGCTCCAAATTTCGTAGGCTCACACTTGTATTCCAAACGTCCAAAGACAAGTATTTGAGCAGGAAACTATTCCGTGGTGGCAAGTATCACCGCATGTTCAAGCACTATCCTATAAGATGACAGCAAGAAGACGGTTCTTCGGGTGTCAGTAAATAAAACACTATTACAACATTTTCAGCCTACAGGAACCCACGTGTTTCCAACTGATATGCCGAAATGATGATGGGATCTCAAATGTTGTCCACAATGACGATACATTTTTGCTGGATTTACTTAGCCTACGTGTCCCCGGAGAATATGTCAAGAATGATGAATGAGTTAGCATGAGACAAAATCAATTTTTTAATTTTAAATTGCAATGGAAAATTTCAAATACATTGTGACCGTAGCAGAAATTTTAATACAAGCTATAAATCGCAAAAATTTTTCACACTTTATAATCAAATCAGCGTTCACTTAAGAAACACAAGCATTCGAATAAATCCTAAATAATGATATGTAACTTTACCTGGCTGTTTTCTAATGAAAATTACAAAATTAAAAGCAAACAATATGCAAGTTTCAATCTATCGATGAATAAGCATGAATGAAATTTATTATTTAAAAAATCTTCACTAAGAAGTTTCTAACGTAGCAGTAGAAATTGGAAGGAATTGAATCAATTCAGTTTGAGTGGGATTGAAAGTCGGTTTATTGAAGCTTTAACGGATGATCCACATAAACTCATTCCTTACCTATTGCAAATCTACTAAATGTGAAATAAAATTTAACCACATTAGATGCATTGAACGGAATCTAAATAAGCTATTAGATAATCGTGTTTGAAAATATTTTGCTTTTAAGATTCAAAGTCTAACGAATTCGGTTCCTTCAAAACCAAAAAACTCTTAATCTGTAGAAGAACGTAAATGAATTTGTTAAATTGTTTCAAATTATATTTTTACTATGAAATGTAGTTTCCTTTACCAAATCACTGTCGTACCAAGCGGAACTACAACCTATATCCTTTACAAATTTATTGATATCACTAAAAGTTTGTAACAGGTCAACAATCAAACGCCCAACAGTGAAATCAAACGTAGTTGTACAGTACCAACGCTGTATTCAACATTACTTGAGTTTAAACAAACTTAAAATGTTATTAATACTCATTAGTTAGCTTTTTAATCCTTTATCCAAAGCACAAGAGAATGGAAACAAGTACCAGCAAAGGTACCTGCTGCGCAAACTGGTTTGGTTGTAGCTTGAACTTTCAGAAAAAAGAAAGCCATCAAAGTCTGATTCGGAACTGTTGAATCTTCCACACTCTGACCAAGGTAAAGTTGGCTCCCTGTTTGAAAGAATTTAATAATTTATTTTGTTCCCTCCATTCCATCACCGAGAAAACCTACAGCTTTAAACAAAATTTGATTGACGTACCACCAACAAAGGCGACTATAAGATCCACTTTTTCTTTATCAATAACACTCTCGTTCGTTAGAAAAGGCTCAGATCTAAAAACGTGAGGAACTTTCTAAAAAGCTTCATCATGTACATAGTCTTAGACATTTTATCATAAATCGCCGTTTCCTGAAGATTATATATACAATGATGCCTGTGGTATTAAGTTTTTTAGGCGAGATAATTAAATGTGGAAGGTCATTATAACCTTTTAATGTGTAGTATTCTGGGACTCGAAAATCGCTCCAGTAGCCTCTCTGCAGCCGTGAGGGAGACGGTGAGGAGAAGTGTAATGTTCATGCAATGGTGAGGTGCCAAATTGGAAGGCTATTATATATTTTTATATATATATAAATGAAATTTCTAAACCTAAACAGATACAGAAACAACATCCACCTGCATTACAATTTAAACGAAATAATATTCCATTCAAAATAACGGCGCCGAGCTCTTCATCTACTTTTTCTTGCAAATACGGATGTTATGTTGACTATGGGTATAAGAGCAAAACGTTATTGTATTGCTATTTGTTGGGCAACCAGCTTGGAACAAATCCAGAAGTGAGTAGATAAGTTGTGCATCTGAAATTTTAGTTAATTTTTAAAACCTGAAAATTATTCGACAATTATGAACATCGTTAAAATTAACCTTTTTAGAATAAAAGAATTACTAGTCATGTGTGAAATACTTCGTGAAGTACTTAATATATGTAAAGATAAACAGTCATGTAATTTAGCTTGCATACTAATTTCATCATTGGGGAAAATTATACTTAACGTGTATTCTACAGTAAGCTTTTTTTTAACTGAAGTAATATTGAATACGATGTTAGTAGAAAATTGTTGCTATTACGGATTAAGAGTTTGCGAAAATAACCTGATTTTATTTGAAAAAAGTTTGACACCGTTCTACAACTATTTAGTAATATAAAAAATTGAAATGCATTTAGATAGTAATCTATTTTAATATCCTGGTACCCGTTTAACTTGATAGTTTTGGTACGGGCAAATATTTTTCACCGTAACAATATTATTTAAAATTTATAAACAAATTCATTTACCTACAGGTTAGGAGTTTTGGTATAAACCAGGTACAGATTACGATATATCACGTGGATGTTGGTTGATTTTGAAGGAACTGAATGCGTTCGAATCTTCAAGGCAAAAATTTTGAACACGATTATACAATAGCTTATTTAGATTCCGTTCAATAATTAAAATGGGATTAAATTTAATTTCTCAGTCATTAGATTTGCAACATCTAAGGAAGAAAGGTAACGTGAATCGTTCGTACACGCTTTGAATTAATAAATTTTCAATCTCAATCAAATTCCTTCCAATTTCTGCAACAACGTTTCAAACTTCCTATTAAAGGTTTTATAAAATACTATATAGTATTCTTGCATATTAATTAATAGATTGAATCTTGAATATTCTTTGCTTTTAACTTTTTAATCTGCATTGGAAAACAGCCAGTTCAAGTAGCCTATTATTATTTAGAAATTACTCGATTGCTTGTATTATTTACTGTATAAGAAATGTGAAAAAAGTGTGTTCATTTAAAACTTCATGGCAGTAGCAATCGTCTGAAGGTTATGTTTATTGTTGTTATGATTGTTATGTGGCCACATGTCGATGACCACTCTACAAATTCAGTGAATAAATTAAAGTATTATATAATTGCCAAATTCCGTGCTGGTCTCTTTTGTTCCAAATAATAATAATGATGAGAAAATTACGAACTCGACTTTCTCAATTCAATTAAGATTAACGAGAGCCAAATTGAACCAGACGGTCAGAACCTTATCGTGACTTTAATAATGCCAACGTGGTTATCACACAATTCAGGTATAACGAAATGTTCGTATGTTTGTACGAAATGTCCCGAATCATTATTCAAACAACAAACTGATGGCTTAGTACTTATTTTGACATGGCTTAGCACCATTAATGTTTATTGTCGCGCTCTGGTATATTATGAAACGGATAGGTTTTTGAGATCTGACATTGAAATTGAGAATTTGGCCCGAATGCCTTTATGGAGCAAATTTTGAACGATTTAAAGAAACATCGGAATAAACTTTATTTTCTAGCACTGTTACTGGATAGGTATTTTTAGATGGGGTCTAAGGTCTGAAAATGCAATGAATGAGTTAAGAACCATCATCCTCATTGAAAAAATGTATAACTCACTCACATCTGCATTTAATCACCAACAACTTTCCTCGGTAGCAAAAAAGCCGGATTTTGAAACAGTGATGTTTTGCTTATTGCTATTACTGCGCTAAACACACTTTGGGGTTTTCATAATAAAAAACACATATTCAACGCCATCTGGCAAAGAGAAAATTGAAGATGAACAACTTTTTGATAGTTTAACGTCATTATTTTTAATTCTTCTTACAATATTATAAGTTTTGCAAAGAAGGTTTATTATAACCTTTGGTCATGATTCTGAACATTTAGCCTCCTTCTACTACTGCATTAACAGCAGTTCCTCAAATCTAAACTTTGTAAAAGAAACAACAAAACAGCAATGTTAAGATGTTTTCCGTAAATTGTCTATTTAGCTAGGTATGTACATAATGAACATTACTGCGTACTTTTCCGTTTACCTTGACATTGGGAAATGATGATACAATTGCATCTGTAAATATGAATGCAACCCAGCAGAAAAAAGTATGGACTTCACAAACAAGAAAATAACGCCAACGAATTCAGATCGTTAAAAAATTAGAAAATTATGTAATGCCAAAGCCTCATTGTAACATTACATTTTTATTTCCTGTTTAATCCAGTAAAGTTTTACAAGTATTAATAAGGTAATGGTATATATTTTATAATACAGTTCTTCAATAATGCAATACACCCCACCCCAGTTCTGTCCGCGGACCTGGTGTTCCAAATATTTATTGGAAGCTTGGATTTGAGCTTCTCCGACGTTGAGCAATGTCAAAAAACTGACAAATTACCTTCGTCTGAGTTCTACTCTTTTTCAATTGAACACTCATCACTCACGTGTCTCAAGTTAACAAAATTAATAACGGCTACCATTTAGTCCAATATGTGTCCATCGTTGCAAAACGTTGGTGTACTCAAGTGCCCATGTGCTGGTGGAAATTTCGCGGTAACGACGTTAACGGGACATTTTCGGGAACTACACGCAAACAAGGATTACCGGACCTATTTTGTAGGTCTATTCTGAATTCATTTTCATAGGAAAGACTATATTTCAATTTTATTTTGTCATATATTCATACGATTTAAGTATAATATTCTCACACCCTGTCATAGCTATAATAGGATCCTATGGAGTCTTGTCTTAACAAATATTTAAATTTACTCCAGTTACATAATGTAAGATATTGTGTCCACTCTATATCTTTAATAGGTGACGTTTTTAGCATCTACCGTACAAACTATTATTCTGCAGTAATTTAACGGTATAAAAGTGGCGTGCAAATATTACATAATTTGGTTTGGGTAAATGCCAGTTTTGTTGAAGTAATGGTTTCCCAAATAAATTTCTGTATAAAAAACAGTAGCCACTACGGTGATAAAGTAGCCATATTGGTCATAAAGTCGCCAAATTGGAAGTAGACATAGTGGATAAATAGATAATTTGTTTATAAAGTAGCCAATTTGGTCATTCTTCAACTGTCCGAATATGGGGTAAAACCAATGATGTTGAACCTCCAAAATCATAAAACCAATTATAATGCATATTTACCATCTCGACGATCCTGAAACTAAGGGAAACGTAAAGAGAACACTTGCAAGCATTAAGACCCATGGGGATCATCAAATGTTTAACTACATTTACTTTCAGATGCATGAAACGTTTGCATAGTACATTAATTTGGTGCAAATGCAGTGCATATGCTTGAAACATTGTCAGTAGTCAAATGTTCATAACTACTAAAGCAGGAAGAGGATTTATATATTAATCCAAGACTGGTAAGGCAGCAGAACATAAGCTAACTTGAGACAATGTGTACTTATGTTATAAGGTAATGTATTCAATTTTCAGTAACATTAAAGACGATTAAATTTTTACAAAAAAATACAACTGAAAACTTAAAGCTACCGATAAGAAGTTTTATCATATTCCACTGACTATGCGCAGTATCCCAAACTCAAGATTTTGAACGATAACAACATTAATTCAGTCCAGTCAGTGATTACACCTTCATTGCTGTTAAACATAGTACACCATTCTCAAGCCAAATGCCAATCGCTATTTGAATTACGCAAGCAGCATAGATCTCTCCGCACTACGCTTAACCCTCCCGCGCTATATATGGAATACATGAGTCTGATTACTAAAACATTCTAAAATAGATAATCTTGACTTGTTTGCATGTTAAAATTAAAAAGTAGTTAACAACAACAATACTATCTATGCCCGCTGGCATTCAAACATTGTGCAGTACAGTAATTTTTTCGCCGGCATGGACGCCTTAAAATCTCGTAGTCGAAGCACCAACCATTTCCTGCAGTGAAATTTGTCCCAAATGTAAATTAAAAACACGTTCGCTGTAATTTAGTTTCATTGTATAAAGTTTTAAATTTCCAAAAATCCAAACAGCGACTATTAAGCATCTGCAAAAAAAATATTTTATTAATAAAGCTAGATTGCCAACAAGAAGCTTGTATGTAAAACAAGCCACCCTTATATGCCTTTATTATTGTATATTCATCACCTATATGTAATTAATCGGAACAATTTTTTAACTCTCAGTTTTTGCATTACATGCCTTAATGGCTTTTCCACCAACGCAACGTTATAGGAAACTTAGTATTGATCAAAATAGTAGAGCGCAACGCAATTAAACTAAACATTCTAAAAGTTTTTGTATATTAGACTAACAGAGGAACTCTTGCAAACATCTAATGAACACCATAATACCTGCCCCTACCACCAAATAATTATATCACCACCTTGAGGCTTAACGGCCTTAAGTAATGACAAAAATAACATACCATAACAAATTATCTGTCCCAGATTAATTGGTTTAAAAAAATACAATTGTGCCCAAATCAATTTATTCACCAGAACTTTGTCATTATTAATTCTTCCTTAAGAGAGATACGCGGTTTCGCTCTATTTCAACCCACTCTAAATATATTGCTGACCTGAAAGCTGATATGCCATGTCTTTTCCAGCCAGCCATTATTTTGAGGAGCCAATTTCAGTGTGCCAATAACCTCCACTCACAATCACTTTGCAAAGAAAATTGTAGGCAAGACGAGAAAGAGGTTAATGGGAGCACCGTTCTACCAGAAAATATTTAACAAATACAAAATTCGGATTTTACTGCAGGTATTTTTAAGCAGTTCTACTCTTTTTACAAATGACTTACAAGTAATTATGACCATGTCATCCCAAATTCTACATTCGCCAGTAATAAAACAGCAATACATGTATTAAGCTGGCACGCAATGTGAAATAGGCTTTGATTGGGGTTGGAGTTAGTGCTGCTTTTTAGAAAGACTATAGATGATGATGATGAGAAAGCGTTGGATTTCGGTCGTACAAACTTTGGCTGCTATGCGCACCCTGAAGCTACCTATTTTGCATTAAAATTGAAGCAACTATTCTTTTGTTTCCTAATGGCGTGCATGGTTTACATGATGGAATAGAACTGTTGGATAAAATGACATTAATATCGTTCATTATTTGAATGATGTTGACTTAAAGTAAAATTTTCATAACTGTCAAGATACATGCAATGATAAGAAGCTAATGACCTTTAAGGTACATTCCTCACGCATGCAAATCCTTCTTTTTTCTCTTTAAATTGATTTCACATAAACTATTTCACATAAAATTTATGAATCACTTAATGGATGTTTATGTGTAAAGTTGATGTCATTGGTAATTAAATGAATTTTTGAGCACATTATATTTACTTACGCATGTGCATTAATTTATCAAGATTTTAAAAATCAAGATTTGAGAGTGATCATGAACTTAAGAATTTTTCAATTTAGTGCTAAAATACGATGGGTTTCTTCACTTCTCTTTTAATTTTCTGTCACACTAGCTATATGGTGGGTTATTGAGAACGAGCAAGGATGCACGTCATTTCCTCCAGGTCTGTAAATATAAAATAAATAATTTTCATAGAGGTTTGCAAAATATTATAACACTTCCTTGGTGGTGCTCCAGCGAATTTCCCTGGGGTTTGCACGGAATCCTTCAATAGGTTGCAATTTCAGCCTCCAACGTACTACGGAGATCTACGGAGATGTCATTTACATTAAAATGGGGTTGTCGGATGTAGGTGACCAGTTAAAAAACTTATTTGAAAATTAAATTATTGGTTCTGTATTGGAACACTTGCTTTATCGAATTCAAGGGTCTTCTCGTTTGACATTCTGCCAGCCTGCGAACAACAAAAAGTATTTCCAAAAAAAACGAGAGTAAGCATACGACGGACGAGTTAAAGCTTGCCTTTACCTGAAAGAAATTGTCGGCAAGGATGAACAAAAGTTTGGGATAGTTCGAAAATTTGGAAACACAAAGTCCCAATTTCGATCAAAGATCATACACTATTATTATTTTTGAATAGCATACAAATTAAAAGCTTGGTCTGCGCCATATCCGTGACGTATTGGTGGCAGGGACCTTTCGCCGTTTTTACACGTTTTACAATCCGAACACTTCGGGCCGATACCCGCGCCATTTAGTAAAATTATGTTCTATGCGATGTCAACAGTAATATGAGGCAAATGTGACAAGTTTCTGACGACAAAATTGTAAAAGAAATCCTTGACTTGCTACTTTACAAGTATTGACTTCTCAGTGCCGGCGTAGAGATTAAGGCTTAGCCAAAGCCAAATAGTGCGTTGTTCTGGATGTAGTTTTTTATGCTGAATACGATGGGTGTCATTTCAGTTGTATCCTCTCTCTT
>LJIJ01003934.1:0-16777 GCA_001718145.1 Orchesella cincta | reverse complement strand
AAATCTGCGGGAATTGGAATACGTCTGATCACAGACGGGATCATTTGTAGCGATCTGTGTTTCCGGAAATAGCTCAGGTTGAGAAACTACTCGTTCGTCTGATTCCATTGTAGATGGCAGATTTTGTGATGCTTCAATTTGAGAAGGGGGTACAGCGTGAGATTCCGGCTCGGCTTCTACATTTGGATTTAGATCCTCTTTCTCGTTATCCACATCAGCTTCTGGTTGGGTACTCCCGATCTGTGGATCTTCAGTCCTGCGGGTTTCATCCAGTAAATATTCTCCTTGCGGACCTTGAATTTCTTGGCCTTCCTTTTCGTCAGAGTTCAATATCATATGCTCCACTTCTTGACGGTTTTCATTGTTTGGAACTTCATTTTCCTGCAAGGCATTGCTTTCAACCAGAGCTGCAACTGAATTGGAAGAGGAGGGTGTAATAACTGCTTCTGAAATAATTTCTGGCTTCAGATCTTCTGGTAGTGACCCTGAGGTGGCAGAAAAGTTGCTAGAAGCGTAATTCTGCGATTCTCCGTTTGCCCCTTTAAGTTCCCGTTCATCCAAGTTAAAACCTTCTTCTCCGCTGACTTCAGTCTTGATATTGTCAATGTCCATGGGTTGTTCCATGTGATCAGTTTCACATTTCAAAACTTTACATTTTTCTTCTGCGTTTGGATCAACAATGATTCTCGCCTTCAACTTGTTGACCTCAACCTTTAACCCTTCGATTTCCCGGAAAGCAATATTTAACGCTGCTTCCGTTTCTTTCCTTTGTTGTTCTGCTGTTAAATCTGGTACGCCTTGCACTGGGACGAGTAGGTTGAGAAGTTGCACGTTGACATTTTCTAAATAGTCGCAGCGTTCTCTCAGAATGCTTCTTTCGCGCTCCATTGATGCCAACCTTTCGGTTTCGATCACAGTGAAAGGGATTAGAGATGAACTTGAACAAGCTATTGCTGCTACAGTAGGAACTTCAACACTAGGTGGGTCACCCACGCCTCCCGTTTGAGCTCCACTGCTGTTCAAAGTGTTGAGCAGCATCTGAACAGTTTCCTTGTAAGACTCCAACAGCTCCAAACACTGTCCCTGCATGTGCTCCAATTGCTTTATCTTCAACTCTAGTGCCAATATATCCAAATCTGATTGCACTTCGCTTGTACTATCACTGAGCACTTCCACTTCATCATCAGTTTCGCTGCCAGCGGTGGCGGATTGAGAGTCTACAGGTGGAATAGGTGACTGTGTCTGTACCATTTCTTCAGTACTGGATGGGGAAGCAGTTGAAGTTCCTGCAGCCATATTTAAGTCTGGTGCTCTTTGCTGCGCAATAGACTCTCTCATCTTTTCGCAGTGCTGATAAAAAAACTGTTGGAAATTTTATCTTAATATACCAAAGAAAGTATTAAAGTAGTACTGCTTGATTCTGATGAAGGGTTTCAAAAATTATTCCCAGAAGAAATGATTTTGCTCCCCAACCTTTCAAACGAGTCAAGTAAAATATAATGAACGTGACGAAAATGGAATACGAACACGAATAAAGCCAATTTTCAGAGTGCTACAGAATAACTATGAAGTTCTCAATACAAAATTGAATTACCAGTGTATATGGATGTGTATGTAAAAGAGATGCGAGAGGAGAGCTCACGTAAATGTATTCGTAAAGATTTACATATATTATGAAATAACTCATTCGTAATCCGGTTTCAATCACGAAGTTATCTGCACAGAGAAATTCACAGCTCAGGGGTGCATTTGAATATATTGGCTTGCTGAGTAAGCCTGTAGTTTTGCGTTGAGCTAAATGTGAGATGCATTGGTTTTCAATATTTAATGCAGTAGAAAAGGACAAATGGTCAACTGAAAAAATTTTTTGCGTATGCAAAGCCAGTTTTCAAGATTTGGATTCCCTAAGCAGTCACATGTCACTTAACCTATAATGTTGTGTATGTAGTTTTAAAGTATTACTCATTTCAGAAAAACATGTAATTCCCAGCAATTTCCATCCACATTGCCCAAAACTGAGAGTCTTTGCGTAATCTACCTACTTAAATACGTTTCACTTTCTCCTCCTCCACAGCTACCTTAACTAGCTTCTCATAATGTTGTTTGTGACTCTTAATCAAACTTTCCCTTTTTTGTGTATGCATAAAGATCAATTGTTACTTTACATTCAATGAGTTTGTATTTTCTCGGGTCCCCACCCCCAATAATCTAGATACCCTAATAAAATATTAAGTGAGATGAATATGATATGATGCATGCGCAATGGAAGGAGAGAATGAGTGGCTAAACTGTAACGTAGTTTTGCAGATTTTTTAGATTATCTTACAATTCCTGTTTGTTGTGTGAAATATGAAATATTTTGAATGTTAGCCATAGTCTTAACTACTTTGAGTGAACAATGAAATTTACTCTAGTGTAATAAACATATACATTTGGCATCGCAACATTCTATTTCTAATAAAATCGAAAGAGATATTTACTGCACGAATGAAAGATCATTAAATTTGATTATTTTTAAACATATTAATAGATACTAATTAAAGTAATGTGAAATGGTGAAATAAATAACCCAGAGAATTATAATTTGATAAAAATGTTGAATGTGAAATCAGGAAGTAGTTGATAGGTCCGAATCCAGTTGTCAAAGGGAAGAAGGATGAACCGGAGCTCGGAAAAACAACCCTCACGTCCACTGGAAAGTTTATGGAGCTGCAATACACAAAACGAGATTTCCATTAGAAATAAAAATACATTGAAAATGTGATTTACACAAGCAGTCATTGACGTTTATCTCTAACTTGATACCGATCGAACAAGCATATAAATCTGACAAAAGTAGTAATCAGTTTTACTTACAAGGTGGAATGATTTCCGCTTGACTGGGAGAATTGTAGCCACTATCAGGGCTCCTGCCAATCAGATTTTGAGGAGAGTTTCCATTTGGTGGGGAGTAAGCGATGGGTGAGAGTGCTGAAACAGACAATGGTTTGCGCGTTGTGACATAACGTCCATACTCTTGTGGTGTAGTTCCAAGTTTGCTGGGATGAATGCTACAAGTAAACCAAAATAATGAGCTTGAATTAGATTTAGAAATATGCAGATTTACTAGACAAACGTCTAATAACACACAATATGATGATAGTAAAACCTTGCCCAGCATGCATAACGATTGCAAAAATAATTTTAAAGTTGCGTTTACTTACGTAGCCCCAGGACTCAAGCGAGAATTTCGCAACTCCGAAATAGAACCAGCTTGTGGGAACGTAGTTCCAGTAGCAGTTGTACCAAACGAAGGGGGAGGCTGGAACTGCTCTTGCTGAGGGGGAGTCGTAATTCCCATGTTGTTCCACATCTGTGATGCCATTCGACCTTGAGCAGCGGCAGCGTCAACATGAAAGCCAAGGTTGATGGTGACATTACCCGGGCCCATCACGAACACGTTGAGTGCACTATTTTGAGTCAGGATCACACGCTGCGACTCCGAACCTCCTTCTGGAGCACCGGCTACAGCCATGTTGTTTGGAAACTGCCCAATTCCGAACCCGTTCCTAAACTCCTGATCGCCCATGATCACTAAAACTGTAGCTTTTGAAAATGAGTAATTTATATCAACTCAAAGTAACAATTTTGGTGTAAGAACATGAGGTATATCTTAGAAACTAAAAAACTTTCAGAACAAACAGGATCTGCTTCTTGTATTCGTAACTATTTCAGCGTTTGAGAAGTGAATGATGAAGCTACTTTTCTAGTTGAAGATATTCTTGCTCGACGAGAGGAAACCGAGATGCGAAATGAGTGAAGGATCTGAGTAGGACCGAAACGTAGTGTTTGATGCCTGTTGCTTCCTGGCAGCTAGAACCTTGTATCAAGCTACAAACATGCTACCTTTTTCAGCGAACGCAGACAACATTTGCATAAAATTGGAAGTAAAAACATGAAATGCATAGCGAATCATTTCCCTTTAGCTCATTATCAGTAAAATTCCTTTTCTAACTCTCAGCAAAGGAACAAAACATCTAAATGCAATTTCGTACGCACAGTCTGTGACTACTCTTATCAGTTCTCTTCTCAAGTGCACAATAGAAAAGTTCAGGTTGAATCTTGATCCGTCTCTACTTCGTTATCAACATTTTTCAACATCTCATGGGGTTGAGTGTATCCTATTAATCCTACATACATGTTTATTCCTATACCTATATATAGGGGTTGCGTTATCAGTATGTTCAACCTGCTATTGTATGCGGAGCATCCGGTATACATAAAATACGTTACAGTTTTTTCTTAGTTGACTCAATGCTTTTGCAAACAATAGCCTACAAATGCCAATCATATTCTGCTAATGCAGTTGCAAGTGGATATGTCTGTGAAGTATGAACCTTTCACATAAAAGCATAAACATAAATGTGTGAGCTGCATATGAAGCGTATGATGAGTATATCACTATCTTGGAGCATTGTCAATCGTTTTTGCAGCAGCTTTATGATGAAGCTAACGCGATACTTCAGCTTTGGGATGAAAAACTGACTTGTGGCTTGATTTAGGGATGTACATGCATTATGTAGCCCTTCGTGTTATTTTGCCTTACAGATATTAAGTTCTTTCGTTCTAAATACTTACTCTAGAGAAAATTCCATGAGTTTTGGATACTATTTGTGTATAATCATTATGCAAATTTGAAAGTTGTGATAGAGCTCTGATTTTGTTGCTTCGGATCAGTTCAGCATTTATTGATAGACATGAATTGCACCACCTTGGAAATACTTACTACACTAATGATCAAATGATATTAAAAGTATGTATAAAACTGCAAAAACCGGTAGGATTTGAATAGTTGAATCTGAAGAGAGGAAGCTGCAAAATAAAAAATGTGAGAAATGCTGCATGAAGTTCTTGCATGAAATGTCAGTAAGCTGAGCTCATGTGCTTGGGACGGATAATGTTACTACGTTCATGTAAAATCACTAATTACTTACTAAAGAAGCTCTAAGCTTGACTTGGAACCGTCCGAATGGAAATGGAAGTTGGTTATGTCTTCTTTCGCCCCTTAGTTGAAGCTTTCGTCTGGCTCCTTGTAGTTCTGCGATTCTCCTGACCACTTTGGGTTGTAGTGGGTTCAGCACTACAATTTATTCAGAATAAGAGGCAAACTTAGTCAGACGCATGCGAATAGTTAGAACATGTAACTTTCTCCAGACGAAAAATATACAGCATTCCATAGAAAAGATTGCTTACGCTGCTGGAATCGGCATGGATTGTACAGGTCCTCTTGGCATGCGCATTGCATTGTACGTAGCCCGAGAAGAAGGTCGTTGCAACTGTTGAGAGGATGACACAGTCGGAGGAGTGCGTCCAGAAAGGGTACTTCCAGGCCCCTTATCTATCTGACCTACAGGACCACTAGCATACACATTGACATTGGCATTTCCTGGACCCATCACGAACACACATAGAGCACCATTTGGTGGCAGGAACATAGACGCGGATGGAAGGTTGGCTCCTGGAATAACACTGGAGAAATTTGGAAATGGAGGTTGCCCATTTCCACTAGTATTCCCTGACGGATTTTCACCCATGATAACACACTTCCAACACTCAAAACCAAATCGTAGTCTCTGGCACTAACTTTTATTGTTTGTAATTTTTATGTTTTAAAGAAATTCGACTAAATTCTCATTCTAAATACAGCGAACTTGTGAAGCAACGTAAAACAGGCAGTAGTTTTACTTTTTTGTCACAAAGTGGTTTTGAAAGAGCGAAACCGAGATACAGAAACAAACTGACGATGAGATGTATGTCTGAAAGCAAACAGTGTTGGTTTGGGAAAATAACAACATGAGAAATACGCATAGTCTCTCGACTTGCCTGTTGATGCGGAGTAGGAAAAGATATCTCTTGTTATTTACTTGGTTTTACTATTGCTCCCTGTTGTGCAGCAAACAAGAGTGAGAGAGACTCGATCCAATACCCTTATTAGCTTGTAACCTTTTCGCACTTAACAAGGTATGAATTTGCTTTGTAGCCATGCTGACTTATGATTCCTGAAAGCAAGTTTGCTCTTGTCAATGCATTACCAAGAACATTCTCATGGCTTCATTCCCATGTTGCTACATACAAAGGTGCAGAACCTACTCACTAAATTAAACAAAAAGTTAAAGCTTCTTTTTTTGTCAAGCATTCTTACGCAAAATCTAAACAGGCAGGATACATGGGTCTAGGGTTGTTCTCTGCGAACCCAGTTCCCTGCGAGGGTCCGTTTCCCTGCGAACCTCTTTCCCTGCGGACCAGTTTCCCGGCAGGCCATTTTCCCTGCATGCCCGTTTCCCTGGAAGCCAGTTTCCCTGCAGCGTACTTTCCCTGCAAACATTTTCCCTGCTAAGCATATATTCGAAAAGACAGTTAACGGGATAATTATAATACATATTTTTAAGCAGTTCATAGCGTTACGCATAAAGTTATGAGTAAACTTTTGATGTCCTTATCCTGCCTATCGCAATTTATATATATTAGGAGTGAATATGTGCAAACACATTTTATAAAACTCCTTTTACCATTGCTAAAACGTTTCCCAATTGCTGGTCATGTCATACACTGTGCTGGAATAATGTATACTCAATCAATTAGACTTATTATTATTTAATTACTATAGTAGTTAATTGCGGAAGTCTTACTATACAATTACTACAATAAAACAGGTTACTTTTACTAATATTAAAACGTTAAGTAATACGAAAATTTCATTAGGAGTGTACATCATTACTTAGTAGCCTTCACTTAATTCTGCAAGAATTATCAAATTTATTCGGTCGTTAATGGAATATTCCGAGATTATTCTTATCCTTCACCACAAGCTTATAAACTTCTTTTGTCTCTATAGAACTCAATGTACATAATTGCGCAATTTATTATGATGCAGTTTTGTTATTCCCTGGAAACTTTTTAAAATTCAGATAGTATTTTTATAAACCAACTTATATATGTAAACCTTTTTAAGTTAAAGAAATAACACTAGATCCATTAAGAAGCAGATGCATAATATAGGTATTGCAATATTCACTCTAATATGCGATAGGCAGGATAAGGACATCAAGTTACAGTTTACTCATAACTTTATGCGTACGCTATGAACTGCTTAAAAATGTATTATAATTATCCCGTTAACTGTCTTTTGGAATATATGCTTAGCAGGGAAAATGTTTGCAGGGAAAGTACGCTGCAGGGAACTTTCCTGCAGGATAGAGTGCTCTGCAGGGAAACTGTGCTTCAGGGGAGGAAACGGCATGCAGGGTGGGAGAACGGAAAATGGCCAACCATGCGGGGAACTGCGGTCGCAGGAAAAGACTGTTGTCGCAGGGAAGGGGGAAAACGGACTTCGCGTTGTTAGGCGTGTTGTTTCTGCAGTTTGGATTGACCCGCAGTTACCGCTCGACCTATCGACTCATGTCCGCCCCTCCCAGATCTCCGCCAACCTCGCCGTTCGACCGTCCCTAGCCTTTTTTCGTGGCTAAATCTCTTCACACAAAACACTCCCCCGAATGTGCCTCACTTCACTGTGTGGCTATTAAGCATCTGATACCAGGTATCGGGTCATACGTCTCGACTATGCAGCATTGAAAGGAAATACACTATAAAAACTAGATTGTAAGAAAATTTACATTGAATTCAACATTGCCCGGTATGGTAAGGTCCTTAATCGAAAATGATCTCGCGATGCTATGGTTCAATGTAAAACAAGGCGAAAAACTCGGTGGTCCTGTCAGCATAACGATTCTGTATATGCTTATAATATTTTTAAAAATATTATTCAAAGGCAAGAAAGATGAATCACCTTAACGAAACACGAGCCTCGGACTCCCCGTTGTAGAGTCCAAAACATTTTAATAACCAACGTTCTCCATGTCGCATGGTGCAGACAGAATACATCTTGTTGAAAAAACATTACCACCCCACATGAGATTCCTATAATGAGAGAGATTAGAGGGGCGACAGCCCCGATGTAAAAGTCAAAGCGCGTCGGAAGGTCAGTGGATAACCACGCTGTTGTAAAAAATGTTCTTTTTCTTTTTTTACAAATAAACAACCCTAGTCTCGTCTCCCCCACTCGGATGACTAGGCCCTTACAGACATAGTGAACAAAAGACCGCCTCCAATGTGCCTATATTCCTGTCCTCGGCTGCGAGAATTATCATCATCCTGAGCCCAGCCCTACATCTATTCATTTTTAGCCCGATTTAGACAACAAACCCCTACCAACTTTCCGCCCAGCAGCACACCCCGCATGCAAGTGGCCGAGCAGCGCGCCCCACAAGAAGTCATATCTGGATCATGCTTTTTCCCCATTTCCCTTTATATATTCATTTAATACGTGTTCACTTCCTATTGAGCAATGACTTGTTGCGCGCAGTCGTTTGCGTTCCACGGAAGAAACCAAAAGTATTTTTGTCAACACCGGAGAGTTCGGTACAGCGCCCTGAACTCGCACTGTTTATCAAAGTGTTCGTGCGAACCTGCAATCCTGTTTTGACGACTGGGTGATCTGGTTGATTGCTTTCCCGGCTCTCACCGTGAATAGACCTGGCCCAATTTTGTCGGTCATCCGTCCCTTGAATTTCCACACCTTGTACTCGACCTGTGCTCGCCTGGCCTGCTCGTATGCCCCTCTCGTACGCTATTGGTCATCCATCCACGCGCTGTTGAGTCACATGCACCAAGGTGCTAGAGACTCACCGTGCCGCGCCGAATGTATGATGATGCATGAATGATGATCGTCTCCTTTATTCCTACGACGACCCACATTGCATTTTTTTGTACAGGGCATCTTATTTTATTGTTTGTTAGCAATCCTCTCGGATCCACTCCGAGTACGTCCTTGTGCATACTCAACACATTTTACAGTGCGTTTCCAACACCTGGTGACTAAATTGTGCATGTTTGTTTTACTTTGTCTTACTTCACCCCTCACGACTTTATGATTAATAAACGGAAACAGTTGCACCTTCCTACGTATACCAAAAGACTATCCTTGCAACAAATCATCTCTACCGAAACACAAAAGAATGTATTAATTCTAACGGCCACACCAGCTTTATCGTGTTCTTGAAATGTTATGTCTGGTCGATAACATGTTTTAGTACAAAACCTGTGGTAGAAGCTCATATCTCTCGATCTCATGTCAATATGGAACAATGTTTAAGTTGTCACATCACTCTGTTCGTGTACATTCGCATCGCATTTATTATCTGGTCATTAACAGTCACCAACATGTGTACTATTATTTTAGATTTCAAGGACAGTTTCTTCTCCTTAATACCACTGTCGATGAACACATGGTGGATTCCATATAGCCCGGCCGTGCTAAACGTTGGCATGCATATAAGCTCTCTGTTAAATAGCATTTGCTCTCTCTGATAATATGGCAAACCCAAATGCTTGACTCCCAAATAAATGCATATAAGTATCCCTACGATCCCTCACTTCATCCTTCACACACTTTTGTCGCACCAACGTCTGCATAGACATTGACCATCAAGAGTCACTGTCTGAACGCGTACTCTTGCCCCTTCATCAAGTGCAGTGACACCTCCCGCGTCCCACCGTCCCCAACGCGCTGTCCACAAGGATCTGAGTATACGTACGAGAGCCCAAATTTACCACGTACCATTAGCTGTACCCGTTGCACCTCGGTTCAACTGCAAAGTGATACTCCAAACCGGCGCCTGTCTTGCAGTCTCCTCTTGCATCACCTCCCTCACCTTAAGTTTATTAAATGCTTGCCGGACTGTCAATTGATAAATTGCCATGTTGGCACTGAAGATTGCATATTGTCAGTGTTTGAGGTCAATATAACACAGAGAGACTTTCAGCTTAAGGTTCATTCGATCGAAGTCATTCGGTTAGACAACAACATTTGCTTAGCTCCTCTCTGGTTAACTTTTTGTTCTAATTTTCTTTCACGGGAATCAAACACTTCTCTACAAATTTCTTTAGGTAGGAAATATTTCCATGATAGCCATAAAATTGAAAACTTAATTTTTTCTGATAATATTGTTCTCTCTATCTTTGGTTTCTAGAACTTACTTGTCATCATGGCAGCAGGATTCAGTGGTTACTCTGGTGGGTCATTTGGAAGGGGCGAGGAACTGGTTACCTGTCCTTACGATAAAACTCACCGAATTAAGTAATAAACCATTACCTAATATTTTAATTTTTTGTAAACATTTACAAATGCTGAATTTCTATTTTGTTTGTTTTCAGCAATCGCAAATTCGACGAGCACTTGAGGAAGTGCCGTCGGAACTACAGAGAAATGCAGCTTAAACAAGGTACAGAGCTCCTGTGGATGTGCTGCAAGTACAACCCCACTCACAAGTTGGACATCCCGGAGCTGCTATTCCACGAGTCTAGATGTGTGGATCGCATCCACCGTCTTCCAATACAGCTAATCTGCAGCAAGGAAGCAATGGAGAAAGACCTTGGAGTAAAGATGACCGACGAGATGTTCGTAGAATTAACCAAAGACCAATTTGCAGCTATGAGAGGTACGTGATAAATGATGATAATAATGATTTTATTTCTGGGCTAATTTTTTAAGAGCACTATAAGAAGATAATTTTATTGTATTAATTTAGTTGGAATCTACGATGGCCCACCAGTTCAAACAAGAAGCATTCTAGGACCCTTATAGTGCAGGAGCAAGGAGCGAGAGGAGATGGTGGTGATGAAACAGGGAGCATTAAGCCGGAAGATGACCCGATTGCTCGCACTCATGCAAGCCTCTTTAGAAATGTAAAGGGAGGAAAGAAGGTACACTTAAATGTTCGAGAAGAAATTAGACGCTTCATTGGAGAAGAATTCGGGACTCCAGATCCAGAAAGCGATGGGGAGAAGGAGGAAGACACAGATGACGGCGAGGACTGGAATACTCCTGCCAAAGGCCCAACTGTGAATTTCATGCAAAACCTGTATAACCCTCGTAAACCACAGTGGACGTACGTGTATATAACTTTTGTAATCAAAGAAATAATCTGGGTCCACAAATATATGCTTTTCACAAAAATTTCAGTTATCCACCAGGACTGAGCAAGGCAAATCGACGGGAGTATGATAAATGGAACTCACGATTTATGCAGAGAATTTACCGGAAGACGATTGAGGATGAGGCTCAGATGAATCCGTTTTGAAGGAGTCTGGATGAAAACCAAAAGGGGAATGTTGCTGTAAGGATCAACCCGGAGATGAGCGTACGTTGGATGGATGAATATAACATGTCAACTGGACATGTAGCTGCTGGTTGTTTGATCTGAGCTGTTGTGGAATCGTTATAACTATAACTAGCTATTGCTTTTTTCCTTTTTGTTCCTTTACTTTAATCACTGTTGATAAAGTAGATAGTAGGGTAGTTTGATAGGTAAATTGACTGATGAATTGTTCGTTGTTGTTGTTTATGTTAATGAACTTAATACATAAAATAAAAGTCCTCTTCCTGGATTGTACAACACACTTGAGAGTCTTGCTTCACTCATTCGTTCGTTCATCAAAGAATGCATCAAAGGTTGTTTTTAGCATGCATTCCAGTGGCAATTTGTGAGCCTTGTGAGCAAATGATAATCAAGGTGACAATCGTCTGATTTGGCTGTAGGTGTGCTATCATCATCTTCAAACATGACTCGTTATGTTATGCCATGATGCCTTAAAAACTCATGCTAGTACTATGAACTAGTGCATGAAGCATAGAAATAATGTGCCACACAATAAAATTAAGTAAGTCAATTTTTCCAGAAAAATTCAAGTTAAACTTTAATTACCAGCACGATGGTTCAATATTAACAGAGATGTTGTCATTGCAAAGGGTTTCATATTGTCAACCACTGCCATATCAGAGTTGAACTAATTTTTAAAGTACAACAGTTGCATCTGGTGTTTGATCAATATTCACAACTTGAGCACCCTTGTCTCCAATTGCGTCCATTTCCAAGTCACCACCTAAAAATGCAACAGGAAATTACAATGTAATACATTGGCTTACACATTGCATCACCCCTGAAAAATATAATGAACTTTTAGATTACTTACCAGCTTTTTCCACGTCATCATCAACAACAGCCGGACTTGGCTGCGGCAGTATGCCTTATAAATCACGCGATTGTTCCACATGGAAGGAACACAAAAGCCAGTGCAAAGAAAAGCATGAGAGCCTCTGCGGTTACGACAACACATGGATTAATACCAGCGCTGTGACCCAAGGTTCCTGATCGTTCAACGCGGACGAAAGGTTGATTATATCCTCGACTCTGACTGAAATTGGAGTTAACATATTGTGACTTAGATTGATTTATATCTCTTCGTCAAAAGTATTATAAATACGATATAATATAAATATAAATACGTATAAATTACTTATTGTTCCACTCACGTCGGAATAAGGAACTTTCCTCACCTGCGTATCAAATTTAACCAAATAATAGAGCTATAATTTATGTATAAAATATACTGTACAATAAGTGTGCGTTACGCCTAAATTCAAAAAGTGTGTTATGAGTTCTATCCATGACGAGATTAGTTTCCTGTTCCAACACTTCTGCCTCCGCATTTTCGGTTGCTTCATCTATGGAAGATTCTGAATCAAATGGTGGTTGATGCTCAACTTCTTCCGGATCAGTAGATTGGTCTGGTGGCGATGGACCTTGAAAGAACGCACATGTCCCGTCTTCATCTACTTTTATCTCCTCACTGTCCATGTCCTTACCAGAATTAGATTGAGAAGTTCCTGCGGCTTGAGTCGCCCCATACTCCGCGTCATCCTCTTCAGTCCAATTGTTTTGCCTGTGACCCGCAGCACATCTTCAAACTGCAAATTACATTTGGAAATAATAAAGCGATTCCATGATGTTAACTCTCGACCGTTAATCAGTAAATACCTCAAAATGAACTCTTTCATTTCTGAAAAGTTCCACGAACGAATTGGGCCCGCGATTTGGTTGAGACAGAGGCGACACGCAACCATTCTTTGTTGACTTGGTCTGTAGCCACTGAGTGGATTTGGTTGCTGGTTCTCTGCAAGTTGGGGTTTGCGACCCCCATGCTTTTGGAGTTTGTGTCACCCCCGTTTCCTGACATCCCTCCGGTGGAGCCTGGACCTGCAGTTTTATTGTGAGAAGTAGTCATTCTTCTTTAGTCCACAAGTTGCAACAACTCTAGAGCTCCAATTGTTTGTAAAATTCTGTGAAAAAATGAAGAAGAAAAAAAGTTTGGGAAATTAAACAAGCGCAAATTGTATTTAGCTAACTAACAGTTGCTAACTGACATGCAGCACTCACAATTTTTTTGTCATTTCGCTAGTGACTTCAGTTCTACCAAAGGAGAATAAAATGTCTTCAGAATTTTTAATTACTAACAATTACTAAAAACCTTTGGTTAACAAGAACTATTTTACCCTGCTTGAGGGAGAAATGCAAGGAAAACAAGAACGAATACGATCATCTCATCACCACAACGAAGTACTTACTTACAAATAAATGTGAGTTGCGACTTTCAACACTTGCAAGAATGGCAAGACTACGACCCGATACAGATATTTTTGGAAGACTCGGAGGAGTTACGCATAATGCTGCTATTTGACCTTGACCTTTTGTATTTCTTTGCAATAATGAGTGCTTTCCAAATAATTGTAAAGGAGAGTGTGAAATGTGGAAACATGGTTGTACTCAACTGTGGACGAAGTGATCGATATTACAAGAATAGCAAAAACGAAGTATTGGTTGCACAAATGCGCATTATCACACCAGTTTTTAGTTTGAGCAAGTGGAAGTAGCATGCATGCATGCAAAGGCATGTTGTATTCTCGTGTCAAAACATCACTGCTTTGCAAAGTATATGTTGGAAAGACGCCACGTTGTAAATTTCATATGCGATCTCTTATAAGATTTAACTATCAGATAGATATTAACTTGTAAAAAGCCAGCATGCATTTGTGGGAAAGTTTACTATCTTAAAGTACTGAAAAAGCAACAAAATTTCTCTCAAATATTGTAGGTGACTGTGATAATTAATAATACGGACGACGACGTAAATACAAAACGACGATACTTTTTACCTACAAAAGTAAGATGGACTTTCATTTGCTGTGAGAGAAAACTCGAATAAGATTCATCGAAATATCACTATAACTCATTTTGCACAATAAATATTTTGCATTAAATCAACAGTATTGTTATCAATAAACCCAATGTTGTAAAGTTTATTTTGATTAATAATTCGTCAAATAGCTGACTCGGCATGTCACATAATGCTATACGTATTGTATTGTATCGTAAAAGCAGGAAAAGTGTACAAAAAGTGAAAATTTGTATCTTTAAAAGGTTCTTGAATGCTCTACTAAAAATAAACTATTGGCTATAAATTTCTTACATCAGCGACTACGATTAAAAGCAATAACCTGACAAAAGCACATACACTATTCTAACAATTCATTAAAGCGAAAATGAATAATTAAATTAACAATATACTGATCCTACCACAATCAATAACAAAGACAAAGTAAGTTCTCATGTCAACCTTTTAGTACTTTTAGATATAATTTGGAGTTAATCTTCGTTGTAGTCCAACTCGTCGTGGGATTTGAGTTGGGGATACTCTCCTGTACTTCTTTCTCATCATCATGAGGCATCTTTTCCTTGTCAGCTCCACCGTCAGCAGATTCCATTCCCAATGATAGTCTTCGGACAGCAAGTTTGTTACTGAGGCAATGATGCCCTTCATGACTTCATCTCCTCGTCTCATCCGAAAGGTCAAGTCCAACATTCTCCAAAGGTCCTGCGTTGATCCTCCGTGAGCATCTGTGTTCCAGATGGTCCTGCGGTTGCTCGTTCCACTTGATGGGCTTTCACCAGTTCACCAATCGGTGGAGTCTCCTGGTGCCCCAATTCCACAATTTGCTGATCTTGTCCAGTCTCCTCTCCAAGGGGTCCCGGATGATCTTCACCTTTCTCTATTTCTTGTCCTTCGAGTTGTTTCTCGTTCACAGTTTTGACAGATTCGCAGCGACATAAAGTTTTTAACAGCGGCTTGAAGCTGTCATACATCTCTGTTTTACCCTTCAAATACTTGGCTACCATGCCGGTTGGCGACATTCCTTTCGTCACTGTGTCGACGATCTCAGCTGGTGTTTTTCCAGTGATGTGTCTACGTCGCATCAAATTCTCTGTGATACGCTGTCTCAGTTCATCCTCCGTACTCATGCCTTTCCTATGTACTTGGTCGTATTGAAAGTAATTGCATTCAGGAACATGGACCACGGGGTCATCTGAAACGTCGCTTCTCTCCTTCGCTGCCGAGGATGCTGCTGCTTCTTGTTGGCTCATTTTAACTGAAACAAAAAATTTGGTCAATTGTTATTAATATTATTCTTGATTTATACTGGCGAACATTGTGTGAAATAAACGCTCATAGTCTTACCCAAGGTTTAATGGGAGAATTCAAATAATTAACTTCCAACTTGTCAGGGAAACTCCAGTGACAGCTACACGTAGATATTCAAAACGCCAATTTGCCGTTAGTCGTTAGTACGATTAACCACTTTAAGCTTCGTCCAATTTAGGCAACAGCTTGACTTTGAACTAGAGTAATTTCAAAGACAACCAAATATAACAAACTGTTACCATTAATTACAGGAAATCTTATACGTATTTTGTTTATGTGGTAATTAATATAAAAATTAAAACTACAAGCTATCGCTTAAATCTAGACAACGTCTCAAGTACTTACTCGTAACTCTACGAAACTGAATTCGAATTTTTCCAAACTGAAAATTCCAGGTTTTTTCGCCGCCTCACCGTTTGGAGAATAAAATTATGTAAGGAGCGAGAAAGTTTCACTTGGTTCTCTGCTTCCGTTCGAAAAATTTACTGTCAACTCAAGAAAGCTATACTTTTACAAGTCAACGACAGAGACAGAATGAAGACTTAAATGAAAATGTGCTCGCTTTTATACTCGTCAAAATTAGCATATTATCGAGATCTAGTCGTTTTCCGATACTTGAAATTAAGCCTTGTCATTAGTCAATTTCTGACCTTGACATTTTGGTACTGCTTAGTTTTGTTTTAGCTAAGGTACCTTTCACCTTCTTTTGCCTTTAGCGTTAGTACTGGGAAATGGGATTCAGGAAAACCAAAACTCTATTATATAGACAACCTACATATTAACTTACGTAATTCAGCTGAGACTTCAGTGTATATATTCCTTCAAGCACGTCAAAAGAGCAGTACGACCCTAAAATAGGAAAAACCTGTTAAGAAGCTGAATTTAAATCCAAATCGTAGGACTGTATTATAGACAGAATATGAAACTCACATGTGGGTCCACAATGCCTCACGGATTGCATTGTATGACAGATAATGCAATTCAACTTGTCATGTTTTTCTTATGCACTGGAGTATAGTAGAGAATGAAAGTCAACATGCATCAGTGATTTTATCGCCATCACTTTATCGGATTCATGTTGATTTATATAATTTTGTATATTTTGCAACGTATTTTGAACGGGGAGTTGTAATAAACTTCACCACTTTGGCATAAGTTCATACCACTCCTTTCTTCTCGGCCTTGACCACATATTAAAAACAGGTTTGTTCAACTGAATGTGAAAAGATATTTACAAAATCCCTAAGTCTCTAATATGTAGGACTCTTGCAACACAACAGATTATTTGTTTGAGTTCGAGTTTTCTTCAAAGTGGGAGAATTCCAAGTAATGACTGCAGAAAGGCAACCGAGTCATACAGTGT
>LJIJ01003933.1:0-16780 GCA_001718145.1 Orchesella cincta | reverse complement strand
CTGTCTTTCGGCTCCTGGTTCGTAATGCGAAAATCGTGAACATTTTTTAAAATTTTTAATAATTGAAACATTCGATCGTACTTACTGAATGCAAAAAACAAATTCTTACGTTCCTAAATATTTAGATTTTAACCCTTCTTTAATCAGTATTAAAGTTTTTACATTTGCTTAGTAGTTGCTTTTTTGTTCATATAGTTGAATTTTTGACTAGGGAAATGTATTTTATGTAATCAAAATGAAGAACAATTAGCTACATCGATTATTTTTTAATTCGTGGTGTTAGAGATGAATCTTACTGTGGTCAGTGCCAGCAAGCTACTGTAACTCCGTTTCTTGCACTTTGTCTTCCCAGTAATGCAACAGCAAAACAAAATCATAACTAACAAAATTACATAAAATCCTCATTAAATCCAGTTTATGAGTTTCATGCATGCGCTTTTTTAACGTGGCTGGAATTGTCGTACAAATGTTATTTTTTAAAAGTTTAGTAAACAAACCATAACTCGATATGCTAGATTTCCGTGACCCCTTACCTTTGCTTTCACTTAAACAGTTTGTACGGCTCTTATTGCACTCAAATTGGAATAATAAAGGTTTGCTTCATAGGAAAAATTGTCTGTGACGGTGAAATGACTTTCATCCGTAATTCAAAATAGTGCATTAAAAAATAGTTCAGGTATTGAAAGTAATGCAAATTGGTGTCATTGGAGTCATACTCAATCTGTCCTTCACACGGAACGGTCGTGTTTATACTCTGCTGCTCAACACATACCAATATTTATACACAAAGCAAAGCTCTGTTTTTTGTTGCTCAAACACACATACCATATTAATATATTAATATGAGTGACTACGACTCTGACGAAGAAGGAAGCAACATGGATGTTTCTGGGCTTGAGTCGGGTAAATCTGATCAAGGAAATTGACGCAGTTCCTGAAAATGACTCGCTCAGGGATATTCGTGTTGACCTTCGAAATCTCCAAAAACAAAACCTTACAAAACTTGACCGGATTGAGAATCTTCTAATAAACTCAATCAAACATAATCAACGAATGGATAGACTGGAGAGTGAAAATGTTATTCTACACAAGAGAGTTGACCAGCTAGAAGAGACACTGTTCAAAGAAGTGAGAGAGAGGAATCTCATAATTACAGGAATTACAGACCATAAAGACGAATCTGAAGAAAACCTTAATGAAAAAGTGTGCGCATTAATCCTGGAAGTTACTGAAGGTTGTAACATCGAGCCTGATGAAGTATATAGAATTGGTAGATTTGTTCCAGGGAAAACTAGATCCGTACGTGTTAAGTTTCTAAGTTTGCGTGAGCGGAAGAAAGTGTATATTAACAAAGAAAAGGCACGTAAACCCATCTACATCAATGAAGATTTACCCTTCATTGTTCGGCGTGACCATGGTCTTTTAAGACAAAAGCGCAGAGAGCTGAATGACCAAGGAGTAAAGTCAACCATTGATTATAAAATGAAAACTCTGAAAACTGAACATGAAGACAAATACTCAATTTTGGATGGAGTTGTTACGAAAATATCTACAACTTTGCCTCCAAATGGTGCCAAAAGTGGGGAATCAGCAGTACATCGTAACAAAAGGGGGCGATCAACCAGGGAAGCTGAAACATCAGAAAAAATTTCTAGGAAAAAGTGAAGCAGACGCCAGTTTCAAAAGCAACAAAATTTTTTCCGGAAACTCTCTACCAAGAAGCCCACCAAGGACAACAAAACTAAGAGTCGAAAAGACAACAATCAACATCCCGTCCTCAAGTGCAACCCAAAACCAAGGAAAGGCAGCGTCACCGAGAAAGTAATTCATAAATTAAAATAGCCCAGGTAAATATCCAATCAATAAAAAACAAATATCATTTAGTACAAAACCTTTTAGATGAAAAAGAATACGACATCCTTTGCATAACTGAGACTTTCCTCAAGCAAAGAACATGAGCTATTGAATTTTAGAGGTTACCAAACATATAGAAAAGATCAAACTAGCTCGAAACAAAGGGGTATTATGATACTTATTGCAAATCACCTAAAAGTTTGGGAGATTTCGCACGATAACAAATCTGAGAACATAGAAGTAGGTGTCATAAAAGTTCAAAATCGGTATTTTAAAAGCATATCAATAGTATGCATTTATAGACATCCCAATTACAAAGCCAGTATTTTAAATAATGACAAAGACATGATCAGCAGCATGTTTGCTAAATTTTCCAATGAAGGCAATGAATTCTTGGCGTAGGAGATTTTAATCTCAAAGACAATTATGTCAATACTCTTTTAAACTTTTGCGACGTACTCAACATAAAGCAGGTTATTACAGAACCAACACGACAAGGCAAATTACGTGACCTTATTTTTGTAAACAGAGTAGAGAATGTTTTAAGTAGCAAAGTGTGGGATGCCAACTTGGCAGACCACATGTTGACAGAATGTCTATATAAATATATGAATGTAAAACCTTTATATAAGGAAATATCATACCGAGTGTTTAGTATCTCAAACGTTGAAAAGTTCATTACTAGCATTGATAATGATATTGACCCAGACTGCACTGACTTTGAGAGTTTCTTTCACTCTTTCCAGAACACTCTCAATACATGCATACCTCTCAAAACAAAACTACAGAGAATAGATACAAAGAAAAAATACATATCAGCCGGTACTAAGCGGCTTTTAAGACAGAAAAGTAGAATTTACAAGCGACAAAAGCGTAAGCCAAACATACCTGACAAGACGTATTTAAAGAATATAAAAGCCACCATCAATAGTAATATCCTACAGGATACAAAAAATGAACTGAATGAAAACATTAGTCAAAGTGGTTTGTGGAAAGGCATCAATAAGACAGTACAATTCAAAAAGAACCCAAAGCCTTTCAATTGAACCTGATTTGATCAATGACTTTTATGTAAAAACTTCTAGTACAGATCCCAACGAATGTATTAACATACCAGAAAAACCACCAAATATTAATCCTCAAAAGAACAGTTTAATCTCGCTCCTTTCACTAGTACACATGTTAAAAATGCATGGAATAAAATGAAAAATCATGGCTCTCTTTCCACAGACCCACTAGGTATTAGTAACAGGATCATTGAATGTGCCATGCAATCAAATGTGTTTGTTCGAGTACTTACAAACATATTTAATAATTTTAGCAACACTGGGAATATACCAGACTGCTTAAAAGTAGCCAGGATAGTACCTATCCCAAAAAGTAAAGATCCACAATCACCGAATGAAACACGGCCAATCAGTATTCAGACTGTTGTAACAAAAATACTTGACAAGTGCATTTACAAACAGCTGAATGAATATTTTGAAGACAATAATCTATTTACAGTAAGTCAATTTGGGTTCCGAAAAAAGCTCACAACAAGCCATGCCCTACTTTCCCTACAGATTATTTATATGACAATTTAGACAACAACAAAGTTTGTGCAGTAGTGGCCTTAGACCTTCAAAAAGCGTTTGATAGCGTAAATAGGACATTCTTATTAGTAAACTAGTGTGGTACGGAGTGCATTCTAAACTTATAGAGGCTCTTATACATAATAGGTCACAATTTGTAGAAGTTAATGGTAAAAGATCAGCGACAAAATACACCACAAAAGGTATACAGCAAGGAGCAGCTACAAGTAGCCTATATTTTAGTATCTACATTAATGACATGCCGGAATCCATTCTTAAATGTAAGTCCATCATTTTTGCTGACGACACCAGCCTAGCTAATGCATGCCATTTAAAAGAATGAACAAAATGATATCAGAATTAGAAGAAGATCTGACAAGGGTGAACACATGGCTCAAAGCCAATTATGTTAACTTAAATGTGAACAAAACCCAAATGATTTTCATACACAGACCAAAGGTAAAATTAGACTTAAGCAATGTAAATGTATGTATCGACAATGTAAATATTGAAAACGTAAAATCTCTAAAAATACTAGGTGTACATTTTGACTCGTGTCTTTCCTTTGTGGAACAATGTAAATATGTATGTGGTAAATGCTACAAGAATATTTCAATGCTATACTCACTAAAGTCTGTGTTAACTAAGGAAAATAAGATTATCCTTGTCAATGCCTTCATTTTTAGTATACTAAGTTATGCTTGTATAATCTGGATGAATAATTTAAGCAAAGACTGTGTCAACATGTTGGACAAAGTTATTAGAAGTGCTGCGCGTTTCGTACTAAATCGCCGAAAATATGATAGTGTTCAGATACCATTTGTAAGGAACTGGAATGGCTTTTCACTAAAGGTTTGTATATGTATGAATGTGTAAAAATGGCTTTTAGAATTAAGTTTTTTTAAAGGTTCTTAATTTCTCTGATATTAAGTACATTACACTAGATACATACATATAAAAACCTGTATTGAATGTAAATCCATTGGGGAGAAAGGAGCTTCAAATACAAAGCAGTGAGTATGTGGCTTCTACTCCTGATTCTTGTATAGCTAGGTCCTTCACTTTTAATGCTTTTAAAAAATCAACATTGTCCTTTCTTTTAACGCAACAAACCGAAGAATGTAATAGAAGAAATAATATTGATGATTACTGTGATCTCTCATGCATCGAAGATGCCATAAACAATTGTATAAAAAATGCTATAAATGAATTTAAACTAAATGTAATATGATTTAATCTAAACTTATATAACTTTTAATTTGTACCATGTCACATCAGTGTAACTGCCTTTCGAGGGTTCTGTTATTGACAATAAACTCCTATTATTATTAATAGTAAGCCAATCAAAGTCCACTCATTTGTTAAAGGTTTGGTTAAAGTAAGCTGTAAGCGTTTTAAAACTAAACATAACCAAAGCAAATATTGAGTAAATAGATAGCTTCCAAAAAAGATTGAAGTATTGAGCGCATTGCTGTTTTAATAAAACGCTGATTAATAGAAGACTATTCTGGTTTAGTTTTGTGACGAAATTAGGTGGCACATGATTGTAAAAAAGCAAATTATTGAGCTGAATTGCTAGACTTGAACCCCTTCAGTTTTTGAAAAAAATATATTTTGGACATGATTTCATTTTCAAGTGGGTCACTTAAAGGGGACGTGGAAATTGGCCACTCTCATACAATTAAATAAGTAACACTTGCTTGTGGAGATGCAAATAAAATGGAAAATGTCCAAGCAGTGACCAACATTGTGTGGATTCGCTTCATTCCCCCTAGAGACTTGAGTGGGAGCACAATCGAACAAAACCTGTCCATGCTGATGCAAATAATCACCATTGAGCTGAGGTACAACCCGAACGCTTTCACAAACTGTATGGATTTACACAACACGTTTCCTCCATACCACTTGATTGTCAGTCGCCAAAATATTTCAACTGGAATCACCATAAAGGTCACCAACAAGTCGGCTAATGCGAGATGCCATATTAGCAGTCTGATTCTGGAAGAACGCTTGAATCTCCTTTTCCACAGTTGCCAACCAACTGAAATAACCACGTAGAGGTTTCCGGGAGCACCAATAACAAAAAAGACCATGTAGGCAATCACAATATTTCTGGAGTTGGCACTCAACTTTTTAAACAGTTCTGATATTCCAATTGTTTTAATCTTTTCCACAATATGAAATAAAGACACATCAATCACATCAGTTGCTTCTGGTAGCAATGCCGATTTATTGATAAAAATATTCTCCAGCAATTCGGTTTCCAAGAGAGTTGTGTTACTCAACACAGGCTCAAAGTTAAGATCCATTTCACAATACCCCAAGCAAAAGTTTTTTAGCAAGTTTTGCAAAGAAGGCAAACTTGTGGTGTGAAAGTCAAATGGTAGCTTTGGTAAGTGTGTGTGTTTCGTCGTGAACTTGCGAGCGAGAACTGAGCGTCAGTACGGTTGTCACTTCCTTTTCCTTTGAGTTTTCATTTGCGGTACACGTCATATTGTTCCAGAAGAAAGTTAGCAGCAAGCGAAAGGTTTCAACTATAGTAGCTCCAGAGTTCCGTCCATCAATATCAATTTACCGTCTACTGTCCCTCAGTGTGGATAACAGGTGCAGTGAACCTGATAGCAAGCAAACTCGTTGCGCATTTAGAGAAGCTTTCATTGATTTTCAAAACATTTTACATTTTATTTCATCAATCAAAATATTATATTCAGTTTTACACCGGAGTATCTCACTGAATCTGATAACTAACAGGTTTCAGTTACCTACGACTCATTAAGGAAGAAATCGCATTTGTTCAAGATTTCCTCATCATTTGAATTATTCACGAAGAAGCTCACTTCATTAGAGTTTGATGCTCTTCTATAGCTTTGCACATCAATAGTTTCTACAACTTATTTAATAGTCTTTTTAAACGTTTCTCTGAATTTTTTTTAATAAAGCCAAAACTCGCGTCACATCAATGTTTGTAAGATGGATTTAAGATGTTCACTGTAGTATTCACATTTCTTGCAGATCGTAACCGTTTTAGTGTGATTTTCAACGAGGAATCGCTGGAGTTGGTTGAACTCTAACCAGAAGAAATTTTGTGTAAATGGTATTCATGCACACTATTTTCTGAACTCAACACTGATCTCGTTTGCAATTTTAATTACTTTTCCAAATCCTGGTTTTATACAATTCGTCGTCTTTTTGATATTCACAATACTCATTTATATTTAAAACAATTATAGACACATTTTTCTTCAGTTATAGCCCATTCATAGCAGACTCCTCAACAGATATTAACATGGTTGCTTGAGAAATTCGGAAAACGCCATTATAATTAGAAACTGGCGAAGTGTTGCCATGTGCATTCAAACTACTAAATATACACAAAGCCAAAACATGTCTAAAATGTTCGTTTTCCTAACCGCCTAGCAGCCTTTGTTGCCTTTTATAGTGACATTATTAAATACTGTAACCGACGAATGAAAAATCACTGTTGAACTTTTGCTTTGATATTTGAGCTTTCCCCATTATTTGTACGTCTGCTAAATTTGTTAACAAAGCTCATTTGTCGGTTCGTAGAAGTTTGGACAAGCCTTTTCTCATTATCACCTTGTATTACCATTTCACATTCTGAAAGTCGTGCATTTGATCTCCCTTGGTAGTTAATGAAAGAGAACTCATTGTGGTTTGGGAACTATCTTTTCATTAAAATGAAACAGTGAAAGTAGGATTTTCGTGAGTAAATTTTGGATTGTTTGAACATACGTGTATGAACGAAATGCAGTTAGGGTAAGTGAACAAGTAAATTTGGTACAGGTTATCAACACGATGCAAATTAATTTGTCTCTGAGGGAGAAATTAGTTTGAAGTATGGAGTTCCTACAGAATGTAGCTCTGATATAGAATTTAAATCAATTAATACGTATCCAATCACTGTCGCATATAATTAGGTTGATGCAAGAGTTGGGAACAGCTGTCACAGACATCACTTCCCCACTTCTAGGGTCAACAAATTACTCGCCATCCAAAACTCGATCACGGAACTGAAACATGTTCGACAGAGAGGTAAACTTTACACGTTCCAGAACTCCCTTCCTTAATAAATCACACCAATACATATGGAGACAATCGGGCTCTTGACTTTCCACATATAGTTATGTTATGGATGAAAGGTTTAACCAAAAAATTACGTTTGGTTTCCTTTAAAAACTACTAAAGTAATGAATTGTGTTTTGGGCAATGCAACTAACTATTTCAAATAATATACGTTTTAAAAATTTATTACAGAATTGTTTAGGGAAGAAAATTTCAAACATTTTGATACACAATTAGGTTCAACAATAGAAACCAAGAAAGACACCCATGGCATGGATGTCACTAGCCTACAAGATATTTTATTGAAAACAAGGAAAGCTGGACAAAGATGATTTTTTTGTATTAAATACTTGATGCTTCTGATCTTACGAGTACTTCAACAGTTTGTGTCACAATACCCCAAACCAAAATACAAACAACCTAGGAGTTAGTCTTCATATTCAATAATTGCAAAAAAGGCATGCTCGTTGATGTGAGAAAGTTTGTGAGATTGACGCCTTGAGGGACATGCTTTCGCTTGAACATGCGAGCGAGAACTGAGTATGGAGAGTATTTTCTTTCCCGTTTTCGATGTAGCTTTCTTGCGGTACGTAACACATTGTGTTTCTCAGCTCAAGAAAGACCCAAACTGCCTATGTGCTAAAACATGTGCTTCTTTCATGAATATAATCCCTACAACTATCTACCTCGATTCTCAAAATTTACAAAATATTACGATTTATTCCAACGAAACTACGATACTGTATAATATCTACAGACTTTATCATAGTTCAAAACAAATTGACAGAATTTTACGCCCACAAAATTGAGCATCATAGGTGAATGCACCTTTAACTTTTTAATAAGAATCACTGAAAATTAGGTGAGTTAACAAGCCATTAGGGAAATAAATTTTTTCCACCGATTTGTCTTCCTACACACCTAGGTCAGTTTATAACTGGGTATCTTGCATAGAACATTTTGCACCTGGCGTTTTTAAGATGATGCTACTATTCATAACATTATGATGATTAAATGTTGCAGGAGTAGCTGAAGAAGCGGCGGTAACCGAAGGATTTCCAAGGACTTGTGGACATCCGCAGAGAAAAATGCATCTGAAGCATCTCTTTAAATAATTGCCATAAATAATTGGGTTGAGGCAAGAGTTTGAGACGGCTGTCACAAACAGGGCTTCACGAATTCTTGGGTCAACGAGTCTTTCCGCAGTTTCAAAGTCGATCATGTACCTGAAACGTTTATAATGAAGTGGTAAAATTAGCACTTATTTAAGTTCAATTCGTATTTTAAGTATCCTGTATTGAAATAGACTCCGTATTGGGAGTTTACTGCATTCAAATCCTTTAAAAGCATTGAATTTTTTCAATTTGGTGAATTGACATTTTTAAATGTGTGGAAATAGAGGTACCCAGTAGAGAAAGATAAATTCGCGTAAATATTACATTTACGGTTTTCGCGACAAAAAAATCTTGCGATCATTTCATTCCTGATTTATTGTGTTTTATAATAAATCAGTTTCATTTTGAACTCCCTGTTGTGTGTTTTCTTCCAAAAAAAAGTTGAAATACTGAAACTTTTTATTTGTTAAGGCTTACCAAAGCGTCATAGCCACAAAGGGTGTCCAGCAAAGGACAAAAACTGTCACAATCAACATGGACATCCACATCGCCTTAGCTTTGGCTCGTGTAATTTGACATGCATTTCCACTCTGTCGCATGTGGTTGCTGCTATTTTGCTGCTCTAATAATTGTAAATTGTTTTGTTCATATATAATAAGTAAAACATATACGAAGAGATTGTGATATTTGTAACCACATATTCCGCATAATTCAACATACAGTTGATAGGCATAGAAATTTTGGATGAAACGAAGCTATTACCTGAGTTCTGATAACGCTCTTCACTGCCTTTTCTTGAAATGCTGCGAAACACCAAGGTGTACGTAACAATGATGACAAGTAGTGGAGCAAAGTACATCACGACGAGTGATAACAGGTTGTACAAAATCTCCAATTTAAAAGTAGAGAAGTAATTTGAATTTGTGCAAAACCGGAATGAAGGATGCAGTGGATGCTTCTGAACGCTGAAAACGACAATCTGAAAAGTAGTCAAACATAATATAGCTTTCCACTTTCATGAAACGATGTTTGGTGCCGGTTTAAATCAAACTAGCTTTGTTTTTACATTTAAGATCTGTAAACTGGATTTATTAGAGGATTTTGTATAGCAATAAATAAAACCTAGTTAATTAAGGAACTACTTAACATTACACCCAAATACAGTGTACTTATATGACGCTTAAAATCAACAAATACCATTCAATCGGTGTTGTAACACGGATAATTCATTGGATTGCCACAGGCCACCTAATTTAGAAACATTTTGTTTCTCAATATTTCTGCTAAATTGATACTTTTATTTAGGAAAATGCTTGGTATGTTCTATTTAAAAAATAGCTGTAAAACTTTCTCTCGGTGGGAAAATCTATCGAGTTAAGATATTTAATTTATGAGAACTTGCCTGTGGAGATGCAAATAAAATAGAAAATGTCCACGCCGCAATTAACATTTTATGAACCCGCTTCATTCCTCCAAGTGATCTGAGTGGGAAGACAATAGCACAAAATCTATCCATGCTGATGCAAACAATCACCATTGAACTCAGATACAATCCAAACGTTCTCCCAAACTGGATAGATTTACACATCCAGTTTCCTCCATACCATTTGATTGTTAGTCTCCAAAATATTTCAACTGGAATCACAATAAAGGTCACCAACAGGTCGGCTAATGCGAGATGCCAAATTAGCAATTTGATTCTGGAAGAACGCTTGTATCTCCTTTTCCACAGTTGCCAACCCATTGAAATAACCACATAGAGATTTCCTGGAGCACCAATTACAAACATGACCATGTAAGCAATCACACAATTTCTGGAGTTTGCACTTAACTTCTTAAAAAGTTCAGTTATGCCAATGGTTTTTATCTTTTCTACTAGGTGAAATAATGAGTCTTCAAATCCGTCATTTTTTTCCGGTAACAATGAGGTTTTGTTGAGGGATAGGTTGTCTATAAATAAAGGTCCAAATGCACTTTCGTTGCCCAAATCAGTCTCCAAGTTAAGATCCATATCACAATACCCCAGAATAAAAGATTAAAAATGCACAAAATATCAGTCTTATAACGCGAACTTCGTTGTTATGTAAAAGTGAAAGTCAATCCGAATACTTTGTTGAGTAGAGTGCTTACAGTTGAACTTGCAAACGAGAACTGAGCTCGGAAAGGTCTTCGTCCTTCTTTTTCCATAGATTTTCCATTCCAGCAAGCATCACATTTAGAATATGGACATTCTCCAAACTCCATTCATACAACGAGAGAAAAGTAAAACTTCACCTGCATTAGTTACAAAGCTTTGCTTATCATTAGCAATCTTTTGTATATCTCAGCTTAATGTATATGGTTGTAGCCGCCTTTCTATGACGCATCTCCTGGTACATCCGGGAAAGTTTCTCTGAGAACTTTCGTAACTTTTGTTGGATCACTGATCATCAATCACACCTTTTATTGCTCTAGTTTTCTGTAGCTTTCTTTCCCTTAGGCCCATAGATAATGGGCTTTACGTCCTTTCCTTCAATCAAGAAATCAAAACACTTTGATTTACTGGCAAAAACTCCATCGCTCAATTTAGTTGGGATGAAGCAAAACTTCGTTAAGGATCATTCTTTTTGAGTGCTTGAATCCCAAATGGAAGCATTTTCTTCTTTAAAATAAGTTTCTCCGAATTTCTCACTCAAAACAAAAACCCGCATTGTGTCATGGATTGCGAGGTTTTGTAAATGATTATGTCATCAGTCATCTTAGAACAGATACAGGCTTTACGTAACATACGTTTCCTGTTGCGAAAGGTTTGGTGAAGATGAATGCTGCAGAAACAAAACTGGGTGAAAAGTTCAACCAGCATATTTATAGTTCAATGATCGCCAAAGAGCTGTAAGAAACTTGTCGTTCATGTATTTGCTTCAGTTTTATGAAACTGTTACGCAATATAGGAGGATACTTCGGAGATTCGGAAAGAATTCAAACTCGAACTCCTACAAAAATTGAATTTTCCCTCTAACATGAACTTTATCAATTATTTTGTTTCTAAAAGGGAAATTTATTTACACTCAAGATTTTCTTACCAGTTGTTTGTTTGAATTAGCGGATACGAATTTGATAACGAAAGGACTGAATAAAAATGCGTTTGTAGTTACTTCACTCATTCTGTTAAAGTTTGTTTACATGGAATTGTTGTAATCCTTTGAATTTTTTAATCATTATTAGAACCTTATTTTTTAATTACATGTCTGTTCCATTCCAATAATCTACAAAATAAAATAGTTTACTGTCAGACAGAGCCCTCGAGAGGTAGTTACACTGAAGTGACATAATTCATTAATTAGAATTACATTATGGTTAAATTAATACAAGTAATTTTATAGCTTATACAAAAGCTGAAATTAACCTGAAAAGCACGGTCCAGCGATCGTCACACAGTGTGAAAATACGAGTAAAGTATAATCCAACTTGACTATTATGGTCATCCTAATTTCGTAACAGAAACTGCAAGTAGTGAGTTGAAACTCGGCTCATAATTTCATTATTTTTGTTACTCAAGTCTTACAAACAAAGCAGCTGTACACACGAGCTTACCCAGCGGAAAGCTCCATCCAAGCATGATCATTACGGCAATAATTGGCCTAATCACATTTCACAGTCAGCTGCATGCGTGTCACTTCGTGGAAACTGAGCTAAATCGTTCACCCATGCATTGTGGGTAATTCTAAATTATCGGTCCCCGAATTCGATATGCTACCAGCCACTTTTATTCTACACATTGAAACTGGGAGTTGGTGTAGAAAAACTTCATTCCACATTGATTAAATATTTTATTACATTTTTCTCGGCTTACAAATTCCAATTTAGTGACACATTCAAAGGCATTATTGTTTGCAGTCCGCCTTATTTCCCAGTGGTCAGATTTTGTTTCATAGGATGTTTAGCATGACAAAACGTCAAATAGCAAAATTGCTTCAGTCCACAGGACAAATTAAATGGAGTTCCCAGCGCATACAAAAGTTTGGATTATCAATTAAAGAATACTAAATGTCTGCTATGGTTTTATCTCCATGAATGAGGACACGTTGTTATTTCATTCGGCCGCTTCTTCACCTGCTTCAGCTACAACTTATCGTCAAGACTGTCCGGAGAAGCCAAGTTATTGCCAAACATGTATAATGGTGTGAATATTTTATTTAGGCATCCATTCCATATCATATAAATCAACAAACAAATGCTGCGCCACTGCCTTAAAAATTTATTGCAAATTATAAATGCATTTACGAACCAGTGCCTAATATTTGTTCAAAGTTGTTGTAAAAAGTCATAGACTGTATAAGTAGAACATCTTAAAACTTTTAATAAATTGGAAAAGATGACAAATGTAAAAAATTTATTTCTAAAAAATCATTTATATTTTTGAATAAATGCTACAGGAAAACTGAATCTTGGTCTAGAAGCTTAACACAGTTACTTTGATTCTTCAACAGTCCCAGTCCAAAAACTTTCGTGCGTCTAAATTTTCTCTTATGATAGCGGATGCTGCACCGTCTGGTATCTCTCTCTCGGAGATAAGCAACTGTTTCCGTGAGTAACAAAATAATACAAAATACAATATACTTTCATATCATCTTGGATTTCTTCAATAAAGTAAATAAACATCCCATTGTGCTTGCGACACTACCTAAGCAATTTACATGGGTCCTCACAGAGCTTCGGATTCAATCAACGTAGTGAGATCATTGCCCACGAATATAAGAAGTATAAACAAAACATTACGCAACGAAATCAATGAGACTGTGATATTCTCATGGGACATTTTTTCTTCATTCCAAGTTTAGAAAGTTATAGAAGTCAGGTCACGTCCTACATCTTTCTTGACAAAAAATCAGGAGTTGCCTGTCATATACTTAGTTGAACTGCAAAAGTGAAAACAAAGGTGAACTGTCACTTTTTTACACATCTTTGGGAATTCGTTGGAGCAACAACATTCCATCTAGAGTAGATGTCTTCCTAAATTACAGTTGCACAAACACACAAAGCAAAAACCTGTGCTGAATATAAGTAGATTGTTCTGATTGTTGTTCTCTTTCTGATGGGATATTACTTTAATGAAAAAGTTATTGTTTCTTACATAAAAGCAACTTGAGTACAAACTCTCTGTGCAATTCTTTTTATTATTATTGAAAGTATGACACTAGTTGAATTTTCCTTGCTTTGAGCGCACTTGTATATGACGTTCTATAATAAGAAAAAATTTACGATTTTTATTTACTCTTGGGGAATCGTGGGCAAATATCCAGAAAATGTTTTAAATTTGTTCAGTTTCCCCCTGCGAGTTAAAGAAACGTTTCATTTCGGTTTGTTTTAAATTTCATTCCATCACATTTAAACTCTCTTTAAATGCTGTAGCTATACCTATTTATAATTTATATATCAAATATTTTATGTCTTATCACAGAAAAATGCATAATCTTCAACAAAAGGTCTCAAACACGCTCTCATAATTTCTTTGAATAATAACAGCGTAAATGGTCACGAACCCTTTTGAAAATTCCAAATTTGGCGAGACGTAAGATAAATTTTTAGAGGTCGTACACTTTACTCCGTTTTTTTTATTCAAGTAAGCTTTTCGTGACGTATCCTTCTAACCTACATACACTGATTGTTGTGTCATATGAAAATGGCATCAGGATAATGCCATTGGTTACGCACCGAGATTGCTTTTATTTACTTTTGCTCCTTGAAAGTTGGTAGGTTTTCCACATGAAAGCAATTCAATTCACTTAATGCGACGATGTGATTCCCTAGAAATGTGGTTTAAAATTGTTCTCATTTCGCTGGGGGAAGCAATCTCGTTGTGCTAGTTGAATGGTTTGTAAATATAAGGGAATCTGTTGTTGTCACAATTCGAAAGAATCACAAGTTATTGCTCGTTTTTTTCATTATTTTAGAAGCTTGAAGCAAACGGCAAGGTATGAATATATACGCAGAATTGAGACAAATGCATCTATACTTGTAAAAATGTATAAATTAGACTAAGACTTTTCTAAAATTGCGGGCAACTTGCTTGTGGTATATTGAGAACAGTAAAATTACTTACCGATCACGTTTTTCTTGGGCAGGTGGAATAATGCCATATAGCAAATGCATAGAAGCATTCTTTGTCACATGTAGCATTTAATATTGAGGTTGGATAAAGAAGAAGAGAGGCTTGCTCATTCCATTTTTAGAGCAATTGCAGAGATAACTAAACAGTTTAACTGGAAAGAAATGGAAACTCCTCCACACTTAAACATGTCCAACTGACGTAAACAAATAACCTAAATACGTGCGATCGTGATAGCATCATGAATTGCATTGTTTCATTTGTCAGAAATGAACCTAACCAAAAAGTCATGTACAGGTAAAACTATAAAAGCCGAGTGAATGTGATAAAAAATAACTTATAATGACTGCCGTTGGCATTGTATTACAGCAGCGTGTGAGCTCCCAAGCTTTTAATTTTACGTAGTAATTAATTTATCATTCGTTTGTGGTCCTAGAACAATAAAATCCCTGTTTTTCAACATGGAGCAAATTAGTTTTGGTAGGGTTTAGTTGAGTTGCATAATATGGTTTAGTTTTCTTTGAAGAGATCTGAAAATGCGACAAAGAGTAACGCTATTCTAGCTCACGTTTCAATGCAGGGTCTGATACTCCAACCGTGATTGCATATCTGATTCAGGAAAATTTGTGCTCTATGTTTTGAGTTTTCTTTTCTGATCACGTAATTCTGCTTTCATGGAAATTGAGATAAGTACCTTTTTGTGCGGGTTACCAACAAACAAATAAATCATCTACTTCTTGTTTGACATGCACTACATTCTACTGAATTGTCGTACCTACTTTTTCTCAGTTTTCCTCAACTATATGGAAGACTTCAAATTCGCTATGCTGTATTTGCAATTACAACCTTATATTTTTTTGCAAAAGGGTAGAAAATAAGGACATACGGTGAATTATATAAACGGATTCTCGAAAACTTCAAGCTTTGTGCTGTTGTTAACCCATTAAAACTGGTTTGACTGTTTTCCCGGTTTATCGAGTTCAAATTAAAAACATTACTCTTGAAAGGCTTCCATATTGACAAAGACATAGTTGTTACAAATTCCCTTAAAAGTAACTTTTCCTATAAAATATTAAAATGCAAACTTGATGGAAACATTAAAAGGAAATTACTTGGCTTTTACTAGTTTATTACTACGAAGCTCAATTTCGTAACAGTCACTTCAGATTTAACACCTTTCCTTACGGATGAAATACATGAAAATCAAACGTGTGAAGCATTACTAGCCGTTACTAGCTGTGATCATCAGCTACGTAAGGTCAAAATTACATTTATTTCTTAAAATAATCACGTTTCGCTTCATGTGCCTAAAATTTTAATATGTATAAAAATGTTTGCATTACAAAGAATGTCATATGCTAGTTAAATAGTTTTATTTTCACAGCAGGGCTGTCATTTCCCATATAATAAAAAAAGCTAAAGGCTTTGATGCTTAAACGAGGTCATTCTGCTTCACAACTTGTTCTCTTTGTAATGTCTTGATGCTCAAATGTCAGTTCATAGAATTCTACCCAAGCCTTTATTTTCTTCCTTGCTACAAAAACGGCCTTTCACGCCACAAAATGTTTGGCATTCAATCACTCAACACGTTTCAATTATGACACTACAAAGTGACTATGTCAATTTTGTAACAATATTTTTCAGAACTGCATCGTGGTAGCCATCCCTTCCAAAGATGTATCGTATCCCACAAGAGAACCTGCTGTCTTTTTAGAGATGCTTTTATTCAACATAACTTCGAATTAAATAAATAAGAAGTGCATTACCGGTCAAAAGTTATTGTTGCGTCCCATAAGGACTTTTGTGTATTTCCATAAGCCAAGCTACCTTTTTTATTTGTATGTATATTAGACTTTGCATCCTATTTAATATGTATCGATGTTCTAAGTTCTGTTCTCTTCAACTAATTATGTATTCATTCATGCTCATGTTTTTACTGTGACTATGCCTAAAAGGTCCAGCTTTTCATGAGGTTATAAAAAGGCCATGTTTCTCATGACTCTTGGTCCATTCTCTCGTCTCAGCGAATTTCTACGTTTAACTACTCTCTGTTTTACTATTGAACC
>LJIJ01003932.1:0-16785 GCA_001718145.1 Orchesella cincta | reverse complement strand
AATAAGATTAGGTTAATCTTAATCTGTAATCTCAAGAATCAGAAAAAATAGCTTAATCTGTAATCTTTAATCTGTAAAATCGAAAAAAATTAGCTTAATCTCAATCTGTAATCTTCTTAATCTGGAAAATCGGCGTAATCTTTGCTTAATCTGTAATTTTTAATCTGTAGAATCGAAAAATATTAGCTTAATCTCAATCTGTAATCTAATCTGAGAGATTCAAATTCTTTAATCTGTAATCTCTAATCTTCAACGCCATTTTGCTTAATCTTCCAAACCCTGGCTAAATGTTAGAATTGTAGTTCCAATTAGAACAACTTTTGACATTTTAGAAAAATTGCGGGAGCTCGATTTTTGTTACAATTGTGAATTTTCATGCATGATGTTAGATAATTTTACATGAAATGAAATTCTTTACGAAAATTCAATATACAATCTGGAAGGGAACTGTTGAAGCAAATATAATGTCGAATTTGATGTATTGAGATATGTAAGATGCTTATTTGAATTAGGGATCTAATCTACTTTCTTGCTATACAAAAAGTAGCTTAGTAAGTCGCGTTATTGTCAAAGTCACACTGCTACTAAACGTAGATACTGTTGAAATATGTAACCAATTTAAGTTTATGAGGATTACGACAGTTATGAGATATGCTGTGGTTACTTGTTACTATTAATATCACTTTTCTTCACGACTGTTTTGAACATTATGATATAAAGCTGTAGTTAATATAGTTCAATTAGGTTAGATAAGTTAAATTCGATTATAATGGATTTCATTGGTTTTAAAATAATTTCTTTTAACTTTTGTACACATCATGATTTACTGAATGATTCAGATCGTAGCTAATATTGCTGTGAATATATGTGTCTGCAATTTAATTCAAAACGAATCGTATAAAAGTATTTACATTGTAGTGTTTAGGTTACAGTTAGGTTGTTTGAAGTGTAACGGAAATCTGGTTGACTTTTTAAGTGTGTCTAATAAATAGTTCTCTATCACTGAAACGATCTGGGTTTGTATTTTAAATCTGTTTAAAATTAATTAGCTTTTCATATTTCAAGAAAATGTGAACCAGAAGCGTGTTTTTTGGTTTTTTGGTTTTGCTATTGAAATATGTCTTTACTTTGGATTTTGAAGAAGCACGGGATTCCCCCAAGTTGGCCTTGGAATTATTTCAAGCTGCAAATTATTATGAAATTAAGCAGCTGGAAGAGTATCTGGCGAAACTCTTTATTCATAGTTTAGATTCATGGTTGATATAAGTTCAGCAATTGAACTTTTTCAAACTGCAAATAGGATTGGGATAAGCTTCAGTCCTAAGCTAAAAAAAAGCTGCTCAGGTTCTCCTTTCGTAAGCTCAAATATTAGGACAATCGTATTTTATATGGGTTGTTTCGGTTAAAATATGTTTCAAGTTTGTTTTGGATGTATTTCAGAAAAAATGATCATCAACAAGATGCTAGTTTCAAGAAGCTCTTTCAGGAGGATTGGAATACAGCGATGGAAATGTGTGCAATGCTGATTACGGAAAAGGCGAAGGATTCAATGAAATGATGTGATTAGTTCTTTTGGTTATTTTAAGGGCAGGACTACCTTTTGTAATATATAATACCTTTGCATGGAAATTGTGGATTAAATGCTAGAATTACATTTACGTTTCTTTTAACTCAAATTAATTCATTATTCTGTAGTGTTGTAAATTGTAACTTTAAACTACCAAGTAGTAAACCTTCAGAGTTAATCAAAAAGTTACAAAGTGTTAGTTAATGTTAGAGAATTAGGTATTCATGCAGTTAAAAAAGATCCAAATACATAAGACTATTTAATCCATTTCCTATTGTTCTCGTTCATTCCCCGATTTTTCTATTTATTTATAGTTAATATAAATTAAATATTGTAGTGCATTAATTAAGACCTAATAATAAAGTTTTTATAAAAAAATAAAATATATTACCCGGTGAAGGTTTAGTATAAGTGTATACTGTATAATTTACTATCTATAATGTCTAATAAACATGGTACGTTTGAGTATTTATTCCAATAGAGGATCAAACTTACAATTTGTGCCGTTTTTCTGCTAATTGAATGGAAGTTTCAAAGTCGAGATATTATCAAGGACATATTGTTACTAAACACATCTACTATGTTACGCAACTTATTTAGGAACATTAGGAAAGTATTGTCTTAAGCAAACCAATTTCTTGCAGTAAAAAGTATTGCCTAAGCAATGTCCTTGTGTGATATTTTACTCAATACAAAGGACAAACAAATCTCACTAGGAAAACTATTGTAATTCATTTTTGCATATTTGCTGATTTAAAAAAGGTACTACTGAAATTATACCAATTTCCAGTAATCTTGCCATATCGACGTGAGATACTATAATGGTGTATGTCCTGCGACTGCGTTTTGTAAAACGGTGTATCTCATTTTGTGTGCATTTTGTAAAACGGTGTATCTCATTTTTGTATGCATTTGTAAAACGGTGTATCTCATTTTGCATGCATTTGTAAAATGGCGTATCTCATGTTTCTCCAAATATAGACATACGCCATTTTACAAATGCATGCAAAATGAGATACACCGTTTTACAAATGCATACAAAATGAGATACACCGTTTTACAAATGCACACAAAATGAGATACACCGTTTTACAAAACGCAGTCGCAGGACATACACCATTATAGTATCTCACCGTCGATATGTAGCGTTGACAATCACAAAAGTTCCACGGCATCATGATTATTTCTCTTGCCTCCGTGCATGTGGGAAAAGAAATACTAAATTCATTAGGTTCTGAAGATTTCCACGAGTTTGTGCTGAATTTAATCGATGTTATAATCCTAAACGCGCTGCAAATGACAGCGATGACCCGAAAGTTAAAAAGTACTGCGAAAAACTGAAGGCATCCTTAATGGCAAAGACAGGTAACAATCCGAAACGATTTTGAATTCAGAACCAAACAATACAAATTTGTACAATTTATGTAATATTCCTAGGAATCTTCATTTTGAATTGAATTGGTTATCATCTCACGTGAAACCGGTGTGGCTGAAGCTCCAGGCCTTTGCTCCACACGTTGCAGCAATTGTGTGGCAAACAGGTTAAATTGAGTGTTCACGGGGATTTCTGTTATCGGGTGGATTATTATGGAAATACAGCTCAAGTTGAATTCGCTACTGCAAGTGAGTATACTTCAATCTTAACTGAATGTGTATAAAGCACTACAAGTAAGTGGCTGCAAAATCATTACTTTTAAATTAGAAATGGAGATTTGCACGCTATCGATTGTAGCTGACGCTGTCGTAACCAAAACTAAGGTTATAGAAGACAATAAGCGACCGACACCAAATCATGACCAAATACCAACTTGGAATGAAACAATCTGTACCGACCTGGATGTTCAAATATTTGACAACAATTTTTGGATCGGATTTGAAGGACTTGAAAATGCAACAATACATATTGTACTTGACGTGGAAGATGAGTATCTATACCAGGAGAATTATTTAGGTACGCTCGAAAACTGTGCAAAAATATTCAGAGGGAGCATTCTTAGTGATGTTTCCATTGTTGCATTCAACGCGGAAGATGTGGATTCAGTTTTCTCGGCAAATAAATGCTTTCTTGCAGGTAGGTTGAAATAATGATTAATCATGTTTGAGGCGATTTAATACGGCATAAATAATTTTGAAATTTAACTAACTAAACATTTTGTGTTTGCTTTTAGCACACAGCCCTGTTTTGAGGGCAATGTTTGAAGGTGAATTTAAAGAGTCGAAGACGAATACAATTACAATGGCGTATTCAAAACGATGTGTGAAAGCGTTGCTGGATTACATTTACACCATGGATTTCCCTGATGCTGTTAAATGCTCCCTTTTGGCCTTGGAGCTCTTGCAGGCCTCCCACTATTATCAAATAGCGCATCTCGAGAATATGTTGGTGGAAATGCTATTACTTAGAGGAGTCTCCTGGTTTGATGTTGATGCAGCTATTGAACTCTTTCGGTTTGCTGGAAGGATAGACATGAATTGCAGCAATGAGTTGAAATGCAAAGCCTTTCAAGTGCTCAAGTCGTAAGTATTTCTAATTGTTTTAAAAATAGTATTAATGCACAATTCACATAGGTATATATTTTTACGTCATTTACTTTAGCAAAGCAGTGGAACTTCTAAATAGCGCAAGCTTCAAGACGCTCTTTGAAAAGGACATGGACACAGCAATGAAACTATGCGCAATGGCTTTGGAAAAGTAGGCTGTACTGTTTGCTTCTTGAGAGTTATCAAATTGAACGAATGCGTGGTTTGCAGATCATGTACATTTCCAGAAAATAATATAGCATTATGTGAATGAATACCTTAAAGTTTTGTGACAATGAGTTTACGTTACAAATAATAATGAAGTTTTGGTTCGAAAATAGTATTTTGTAGAGACAAGGTTCTCATTCATTATGTTAACATTCTCTATTAGTCAAGAGAGTTTACAATCAACGTGCTCTTTCTACTTAAGTGAGTTCAGTATGCGAACAATGTGAATTTAATACTGTTCTTCTCACCGAAGAATTTTCATTTTATTATAAATTAGTTTTTACTAGTTGTTTTTATAATCTTGATATGAAAAGGAAATATTCTTACCACCTATAACATAATAAGTCTATGGGATATTCTTTAAAATGTTACGATCGATGTTTATAAAATATTCATTCTCGAATGTTTGTAATACGTAGAGAATGTCTACTTGTATAGTAGCATATCGGTTAGAATTAAGTTATGTTTGTTAGTTGAACAAGTAAATGCTTTGATGTGCATGCAGGTACGCAATCTACTTACGTTACTATTTTTCTTTATTATAATTTTAAAAGCCAATCAAAAAGTTGTTCAATTATAGAAGTTAAACAAGTTGTCAACACCACTACGTTCTCCTAGTTTTCATTAAATTCGTCTTTTCATGCTTAAACTTGTAACTTATATCTTGCAACAAAATAAATTAAACATTAGAACACAACTAAAGTTTCACGTAGCTTTTACACGATTTACTGTTTCTGACGAACAATATCATTGACAATCCTTTATTATTATCCTTTACCAAGAGACAAACCAGTTTCAACTAATTTTGTATAGCAGACCCACTACTTTCTCCTTGGCTTTCACCTTACTTTCTCTAATTATACTCATTTTCCAACACAAATCTTGTCACAAAAAATATACATTGGAATCCGGGTCAAAATAGTTTTTAATTCTGAAAAAGTACTAATTTCATGTTAAACAGACTATTTTGATTCACCTTTCTTTTTCATCGTGTTGACAGATAGATGACGACAACAGGCGTCATGCTAAGTCTACTTATTACGTACCTAAAGTTACATAATAAATCAGCTCACATAAACTTGAGGGTTTATTTAGAAAAGAAATTTATACACAAATTAACAAAACAATCTGCATCGGACATTTCAACACTTTTTAATTTAACATGTCTAATATAACTGACCGCCAAAATGTCACACAAAAGATGGGTAAAGAGTGAATTCGCTGGTCGCTCACTTTTGAAGATTCAATTCACATATTTCCACTACTGTGTCCCAGTCTTCACCAAAAAGCGGTTTTAAGTTTGTAAAATTCTCAGGTGTTCCTTTACTGAAATTTAAAAACATAATAGTAATACTCATAAACTTTCTCAAAGAATATTGCAAGAAATGTCATTCCATCGTCCATCACTTACGATTTAAGTACTTGAATAGCTTTGTTTTTCAGGTCGACATTGTAGCTAATCTCAATCTTTGCAGCTGTTCGAAAGAGTTCAACAGCTGCATTTACATCAAACCAAGCGTTATGTCGCAGTAAAAACATCTTGGCCAATTTTTCTTCCAAGGTCTGCATCTGATAGTAATTGGCAGCTTGTAGAAGCTCTACGGCCAACTTGGAAGACTTAACAGCTTCCGGGAAATCAGTTGTGTAGACATAATCCAACAAGGACTTAACACACTCGGCTGAGAATTCCATCTGAATTTCGTTTTGATTTGCCTCTTCAAAGGGCCCTTCCAATAGGGCCTTCAAAACTGGGCTGTGAGCTGTATTTGTTAAACAAACTTTACTTTCAAACTTTAGTACTTCAATATTCCTAATAAAATTTACTTTAATTTTTAAGTCGTACCCGTAAGAAAGCATTTGTTTGCTTTTAAAACCTCGTGACATCCGTTGCAGCAACAATGGAAACGTCTTTCTGAACGCTATTCTGCTGAATATCTTTGCAAACTGCCCCGAGCACAGCTGAATCAATATGTGGCGCATGCAAATACTCATCTTCAACGCTCAGATAGATATTTATGTTGACATAGATAAAGTTGATGAAATTGGTTCTGATGTCATTATCCGATAAGCGAGCATCCTTATCTTCACAAAACGCTACAATTGAACTCGCAATTGAACTTTGACCTTGTGATTGTTTAGTGTTCGACTGTTTCTTCTCACTCTGTGCAGCTTTGATTGATGTGTCCGCTAACACAATTTCCATATCTAATTAGGAAAAGAATATTGCATAGTTCTCAGTAATGCATAAAAAACAGCAAAAGTGATGATAGTAGACCTACCTCCAGTACTGAAATTTGAATTTCCATATTCACCAGGAAAGATTGAATAAGCAAACTCTCCCGAAACACTGAGTTTTGATTCATTTCCACAAATATGCAGCAATTTATTAAGAAGTTGACCCTGAAGCCTTATAAAAACTTTTCCAGGCTGAGATGCTGCCCAGTCGAAATGAATGACGAGATCCCTTAAACATTTATGTAAAGTACAGTTAATTACATATTTGCTATTTTTAAACAGATACGAATTTGACTTCCAGTTCTTACAAATTCTCGTTTTCCTTGCTCCAAAGAATGTTGCCTAGTTTGTTGCAATAATTTTGAATTTTGTAAATTTCAAAATCCTGCATTCTTTCCAGGTTGGTTGGAATGAATGGCAATATGTCATGAGACAACTGCAATTTGTATCCGTCTGGAAGCACAGAACCAGCTTTAAGCTCACTGAACAAACGAACTAGATTAATGATCATGATTGTGATTGAGTAAGTTGTCTAGATTCCAGATATAATATAATTTTACTAAATTAATTTTGAAACTATTGATCTTTATCGGTCAGAAATGACGTAGTTTGTTTTTCTGCTTACATTAACTAACTACACATGAATGGTGAAATAGAGCTGTGCCATACATGTTTACAATTCCTTACATACAAAAACTGTCTTAAGAAAACTAGCATGGAAAGGCACGAATACCGACGATATGATCAAATGATCTGTAAGGACAACAGGAAATGTGACTCATTCTGGATTATTAAAGAGCCCAGCACTGAAAACAGTGAACCAATAGCATCCCACCATCCAATGTTTTAGTGCAGATGAAAGTTCATAAGATGCAAGCAGACTAGCATGATTAGGATGACTTTACAGCTCCACTCTAAAGTTCGTGATGATGACGATGCGATGAGCAAGTATTATTTGTACTTCGTTTTATTGTAAATATAGCATTTCTGTAACTCAATGACAATTGTACAAAACTAAAAGCTTAAGGTATGCAGAAAGGAACTGAATACACGCGATATTTACAACTTTTTCATGGCATACAATTTTAATACTTTGTCTCCTTGTATTTCTACGCAATGTTAGGAGCATATACAGTTTTGGGAATTTATTCGCTGCTGAAATGTAAAATATGAACAAGAACTCATGTAGAAATATGGACTTCATAGCATGCATCCAGTTGGTCCTGTTCACATTCCTGGATTCCGGTTTCAACAATGCAACAGATACGTATTGAAATAGTATAGAATGCATTCATAATTTGTGCTTTAGTAAGGAATCTAATTATACCGAAAACGATTTCGCATTGTTTCACATTAACTACATACATACACCAGCAGAATAAGGCACAGTTTATCTGCAATAAGTAAATTTTGTGAAAAGAGACGTGGACATTTCATTTACTTTTTTTGTTTGCATTTTATATCATTATTATTATTATTAAACATTCACTCCACTATTCAGTAATTACATAAATTTCAAGTTTCCATCCTTCATTTTTGATCCCATTCTTTTGATCACGTCACCTTGAAAACGGTTGATTATTCCCGGATTTTGAGGTTTTTAGCCATGTCTTGCTGCGTTTTTCCATTACAGCTCACTTCCAGGTCTCGAAGAAATTCTTCAAGCAGTTCCGTGCAAAAATAGCCGTCTTCAGTAAAAGAGTTCAAATGAAGGAAGTAGTCATTTCTCTCAAAAGAATCATTATTTCCATCGTCCTCTTCTAAAATTCGGCTGTAAAAGGGGACTGATTATTTTCGGAGATAATTAAATGTTTATGTTCCAGTGGAAATATAATAATATAATACCCTCTGATTTTGATGAGCAGAGCTTTCCCCAACTTATCAAATATCTGTATCTTGAACTTGAGCTTGTGGATAAAAATATACACGCTTCTAAGAATGGAAGATTCTGCCTCGTCCATTTTCTGAAGGAGACTGTTAACCGCGGGTGCTATTAATTCCGGAATATCAAAGTTATACGCTAGCCGCAAAAGCCCCACGGCCACCTCAAAAGTTTGGATATCGTGGAGTGGTTCTAGGAGAGCGTACAAATGGCGGAGAAAGATATCCACTGTCTCAGGTCCCTCATGAACATTAAAGGACACAGGGTTTGAATTTTCCATCTGTTTCCCAAGTTTTTCAAAAAAATTTGGGCATAAATCTGGAAAGATGTATGAAATTCAATTAGCATTTGACAATCGTAAGTATAGAAATTGCTGCTAAGAAAATACAACAAACCCCCTACCGTAAAACGACTACCAGCAAATAAACTCTAGTACAAAAACGTTGACTCCTGCATAATTTAAACTATACTTATACTGCATTGAGGTCAATCAATTAATGAATATATTGGGTTGATCTAGCCTAGTACAGCCAGTAAAGTTATTTCCCAAACCAAGCATATTACAAATTGTTAAATTCAAAAGAGGATCATCAGTACGGACCGGATTGTAATGATTTTACATATTTTTTGTTTGCAAACTGACAGATATGTCGTCTTGCATGTGAACAATATGCATGAAAACAAGTCGATTGAGACCAAGTTTTTGCAGCATATTTTGCATATTTTGGGTTTTACGGCATATTTTCCATATATTTTGGCATTTTTAGAGCATATTGTATGCAAAATCAAATTTTAAAGGTTTTTTGGGTTTGAGCGTGTATAAAAGCACTGAAAACCCGAAAAACAATTTTTTAACCGCTATGTAGTTAACATGCATCTAATAAAATGTTCTGTCTTTGAATTCATAATGCATATAAATATGCATTAATATTAAATTTTCAAATTAGCACTAGATAACTAGGTACTAGATAGAATTTACCTAAATTTTTTGGGTTAAGCACCCCTAAAGTCATAGTTTTTATAGCATATTTTGTATGTTTTTACAACATATTTTTCCAGTTTTTAGAGCATATTTGCATACATAGAATACCCATTTTTGGAGCATATTTATCCGGTCCGTAATCATCAGCATAATAATTGGATGAAAGGCATAGGTACGCAATTTTACACATGCAGAGCCGCTTCACTCTGTTCTCTCAAAGTTGAAGTTAACATCTATATATTCAACAAAAATATGGAAAGATCTTAAATGTTATTCGGTCACTATAAAAATTCAGAAAACCCTCTTATGTATTATGTTAAATATCACAATATAAATATTATCTTATTAGACGCTATATTAGCTGCAAATTCTACATAGAATTGTAATATACACCTCACCTGCCAAGACGTCCTTATAGCATGTATATTTATGATTTTCGTTGTCAACTAGGGTAAACGGAGTGAGGACCGTCGTAGAAAGTAGCCTAAACTGTTTCTGGATTTGTGTGAACTTCCGAGCATGTTTAATTTCGATAGTTGCCAACTGGCTACGAGTTGAGCTCCACAAAACCTCGGCGAGCTCATCACACCATTGTGGATGCTCTTTGTCAAAAAACCCATGGTAACAAAAACAAACAACAAACAAACGCGCTCCAATGCTCAATATTTTATAAATTTTAAAAATATCGCAAATGGTTCCCACGAGTATAATTTACATTAAAAACTATTTTGTTTCCCACAAGCTGAGAAAAATTCGCAAATTTAATGATTATGCTTTTACTGCTGTATGTGATAGTCAATCGTTATTTAAAACTATGTATATTGAGATGAAAACAATCAGATATGATTCTGTGAATATATGTATAGTATACATGATAAAAGATAAATAAAAAACTTTATATAAACAGTCAACTACATAGACATATCGCGATAAATGTACACATATGCATATAGTTAGCACCGTTGCATAAAACATGATTTGACAAGATAAGACTCTTGACACTCAATTGCACACACTGATAACGTGACTGAAAAAATGCCACGTAGACATTGCCCTGTCCTGTAATCTTGAGTACAAGCTGTTTTATTCCACTTAATAAATTTTTATGTAAAAAACTATTTCGAAACCGTTTTGTTATATAAACAAGATGGAGGATTGGGCGAGAGAAATTATTTTGAGAAATATGAGCAAATTAGTTAAAGTTACTATTTGCAATATTTCTCTGTTGACAAAATTGCTCGAGTGTGAAATGCTTAGTGAAGAGGACGTGGACGAATTAGTGAGCCAAATTCTGTTAAAAAATTAAAAAATTAAATGAAAACTGAAATACATTATTTACTTTGTCTAGATCGTGCTCAAGCGGGAGCCATCAACTCAAGCACTTCAATTCTACACCATTATGTTAAAACGGCAGCATGGATTTGAAAAGTTATTGCAAGCATTACAAGATACAAAGCAAAGTGGAGCGCTGGGTATTCTAGAAAAGGAAGCAATAGCAAAAGGTCGCATGGATGACACCATTTCAATTACGTATGATGAGAAGTCGGTGCTGGGCCGAGGCAGCTATGGTACTATCGTTTACAAAGGAACCTTGGGAGATAAAGAAATTGCTGTGAAAAAGCTGCAACCTGATGTGATCGATGTGTCAGTGGCCTCCCATGAAATTGATATTCTCAAAGCTTGCGACGCCCATGAGAACATTGTGAGATATTTTGGAAGCAAGAAAGGTGCCGGCTTCATTTTGATTTTGTTGGAGCTCTGTGAAATAAACCTGAAAGAGTGGGTTGCAAACAAAGAGGTTGACATACTTCCAATGGAGATTTTGAGACAAGTGACAGTTGGACTTGAGTGGCTACATTCAGTAAGTATTGTGCACAGGGATCTCAAACCTGAGAATATTTTGCTTGTAAGAAAACTGGCCAGGGTCAATATCGGATTTTGGACTAAGCAGACGAATCGTGGATGGAAGGAGTTGCGTTTCTACATCAGTGCTAGGAGGGACCCAAGGTTGGGTTGCTCCGGAAATTCTTGCTCAAGTTATCGAAGGAGATCCTCGTCAGTGTAAATTTGTAAGTTGCCACATGATTGATTTAAACTTAACTTCTAATTTTTGTTTCGTTTATCATTTTTACTATTTGTAGACATTTGCCTCTGACGTGTTTGCTCTCGGATGTGTATACTACTACGTCATGACTGATGGGAAACATGCTTTCGGAGACTCGGTTAGAGCCCAAGCAAATATATTAGATAGCAATGCGCTGATAAACACACAACAAGTTCTGCATTGTTGCGTACAAAACGTCCTCTTCGTACGGCTTATGATTTCTAAGAATCCAAAATCAAGGCCATCCTGTTCTACTCTGCTAGCTACTCCAATGTTTTGGACGGACAATCGGCGCACTCAATTCCTTAAACATCTATTTAAAGGACATGATACATCAGTCCAAACACTTTTGCAATCAAAATGGAAGGGACCTTGCGTCACTGATCATCGAGCAGAACTTGATATGCTACGTAGTTTTGAAATGAAACATGAGAGGACATTTGGATGCGTGATCCCAGTAGCCTATTTGCAGTGCCAGGGAAATGCAGGAAATGTGGAGCAATACTTCACTTTAGGGAAGGAATTTGACCGCACAGAAATATGCAACCTGATGGATGATACCGGTGGACCATTGTTTCACATAAAAATAAGATCTAAAGAAAAATCTTCTGTCACTCGGGAATTAAAAAACAAAGCCCTATCGCCATCAAACTTTGAAGAAAAAGCAATTAAACCTGCAGTGGTGCAACTTCCACTATTGAGTCCTGAATTCAAATTTGCTCCAAAACCATCAATTCAGAATATAACAACCTTAACTAAAAACCCCCCGATCAAATATGCTGCTTCAAAGTCGTCGACTAACCAGAACATGGAAACATCAGGCAGTCCAAAAACTTACCCATTCCCGATTGCTTTTACATCAAGGTCTTTGATAGATGATGAAAGAAACCAACTAGAAAAACTAAATTCAGAGAAGCAAACAAGTGAATTTAGTCTTGCTCAACCTCAACAGGAAACCAATGAGATTGCAGCCCCATTAGTGGTCCCCGACCTCAAAGTTGCCACCTTAAAAAGATTTTTTGAAAATTCCAAAATGGAGTCTACTGTTTTAAACAGCGTTCTTCAACAAAATGAAAAAGAACTTGTAAACCCAAAAGATGAGCACTTTCTAAACTCCTCAAATTTTTCGTTAGGTTCTGAAAGAAGCGAAGATGAAAAATTAACCTCAGAAAGGGCCCGAGAAATATTCAGAAAAATAGAATCCATGACAAAACAGGACAAAGTTGCAACACTTTTTGAAGTGGTGCAGACGGAGGAACTTCCAACTATAATACGAGTGTTTAATAACTTTGATGAAAAAGAATTAAAAATCAGAGACGTTTGGGATGAAAAATTGAAGTCTATTCTTCATGTTGCGGCTAGAACCCGAGAGTACGCTGTTGTGGAGTATCTTGTTACCAAGCATGGGTTCTTGAATGTACTCTCTGAAGAAAGATTCCAAAAACATAGTTTGGTTCACGACTGCATCAGGAATATCCATACTATAGGCCCTCATGAGTTTGAAGAGAAATGCAGAATACTCCAGCTGTTTTTTGACATGAAGTCGGAATTAGTAGATTCCTGGGATTCCTGGGACACAGATTATTATAAGTCCACTCCTCTACACATTGCCATGAAGAAGGATTTCAAAAATAGTAAACAATTAGAGTTTATTCAGTTTCTGATCAGAAATAAAGCTAACGTAAATGCGAAGAGTGTTAGGGTTGGATCACCCCTTTACTGCATAATTGAATCAAAACCTGTATCCCCCAAGCTTCTTGAAATATTTAAACTTTTAATTGAAAATGGTGCCGATTCTGATTTACAAACTAGATACCATTACAACCAAAATCTGTTGCATTTGGCTGCCGAAAAGTTGTCCCCCACTGAGTTTCATGGAATTGTTCAGTATTTGGCCACAAATGGTCACACAAAGACGTTTACAGCTTTGAATGGGAACGGCAACACTGTACTTCATATCTCTGTAAATAATATGGAGCCTCTTCAAGAGACTCTGGCCATTTTAAAGTCTCATGGTGCTGATTTCAATGCTGTTAATACTTATCACCGTTCTGTTCTTGCCTTTGCGATAGCAGGAGGTCGAAGCGCTTCATTTATTAACACCCTTTTAACATTTGGTGCTGACTGGAGAAAATTGAGAGGGGGTGATAAGAGAAGTGTACTGCATTATGCAGCTATTTATCATAACCTGCCTGCTCTGAAGTTGTTTATTTCGATGGGCGCTGACGTCAATGCAAGATGCGAATGCAGGCATACTCCGCTGTTTGATGCAATCTATCACAATGCAAAAGCTACCAATCAAATCAAACATCAGATGGTTGAAGAACTTTTGAAGTGTGGGGCAGACGTCAATATCCCAGATAAATACCATAAACTTCCTATAGCATTAGCTAAAGAAGCAAAAAGAGGTTATCTACTGCAGTGTACTGTCGATTTGCTAGAAAAGTCATCAAGAACACCTAAAAAGTCATTGAATCTAAAACTAAACAATATAGTATCGCAAATATTTTAAATTTTTGAAATGAACGTTGTGTATAATAGTAGTAGTGTAGTTTAAACTATTTAACAAATGTTTTCATATTTTAAATGTTGAGTATCACTTAGAACTTCATATAAAGCAAGGTAACAAAAATTCATTTAGTATCAATTGGCAATTGTCATTAAAACATTAAAATTTTAAATAATTACTTAAAATAACCAATGTAAAGTCATCTCCACTTAAATATGTTAATTCTTTTAAATAACTAATGTTGAACATATTAATTTATAACGTTATTATTGTAACAGATTAACTCAATACAATAAAAATAAAATGGACTGTTTTTGAAAAATTGAAAGGGAATTCCCGATTTTTTTTATTTCTTGTTATTTCAAGGTTGGGATTCACCTTCACGACTTGAAACGTGAGCCAATACGTAGACATAAATCTAGAAAAGCCTCACGAATGTTCCGAAATGCTTCACGAGCTTAAAGAGTAGCAAATAAATATGTATGAGAATCTATAATATATAACTTTTTTTAAATTTTTAATTGAACACAGCTCAAATTTTCTCAAACAACAAGCTGAGCTGCGCAGAAAACTGTTGAAGATGTCACTGGCTTTTATATAAATCGTGCGAAACCGGATCTGAAACCCTGTGATTTTAGAACCACTGCTAGATATCTGCTTGTCAAAAAACGTATTTGCATGGAGTGTTGCAGAATACTGTAGGTTGATACTATGATAGTTGCTACAATTCATACGAATGTTTAATCGTAAACACATTTTTGACATGAAGCTCTACATAACAAATTTTAATTTAACAGCAGTAGACCGTTCAGAGTCAAATCAGGATGAAATTATAACCCCTTGTAAAGGGGGGCTACTTGAGAAAGGGCCTCGTAAAACCACTAATCCCTTATCTCAGATTTGATACTCCAAACGTTCGTGAAGCTTTTCAATATATCCAAGACGCAAAACATGTTGGAAAGATTGTTTGCATCATGCCAGAGTTGAGGATTGGAAATGGAGAAGATATTTACTCCAATGCTTACTCGCAGAGTTACCTACTTGATAACCGGAGGTTGGGGAGGAATTTGATTTGAAGTCTGTAAGTGGAGGGTTCAGAAAGGGGCAAAACACGTTGTACTTGCTGGCAGAAGCACACCAAAAGCTTCCATTCAGAGAAAGATATGTGAGATGAGCTCTGCTGGAGGAAATGTCATTCCTTTGCAGCTTGGCGTTGGAAACTATGAACAGTGCAAGTAGCTCATTCAAACCAAGATGGTAGAGATGGAACTTCCCCAACTAAAGGAGGTGATGCACGCAGCTGGAACTCTTGCAGATTGTTTAATTGCCAACCAAACGTGGCCAAATTTGAGCTAACTTTCAACACCAAAGTGAATGGAAACCTGAACCTCCACGAGTTGACGAAGGATTTGAAGCTCGAGCATTTGTCCTATTTTCGTCAATGGCAGTACGTTTTGGCAAACCTGGCCTTTGTAATCACTCGTCTGGAAACCTTTTTGAAGATACATTGGCCCACTAGAGACATTCTATTGGGTTTCCAGCCACAACAATGAATTGGGGACTGTGGGGAGAAGTGAGAATCACAAAAGAGGTGGATTTATCTTGTGTTCGACCCTCTCTAACCTTCAGGGAATTACTGGTTTTGAATATGTCATGAAAACGCATAGATGCGTTAGATCTAACACAAACCTCAATTATGTCTTTCAACTCGTTCGTGATGCTCAGCAAATATTTCCCCGATTGAGCGTCTTTGAATCCACTTTGGAAACTGTGGAACAAGTTAAAGCGCTCAAAAGTCAGCTCAAAACTATTCTGGATGACAGGATGACACTGAAACTGGATTGTAATAATGTGATTGGAGATAACGTGGATCTACAAGAAATGGGAATGGATTCCCAAATGTTTGTTGAAATCAAGAACGCCGTTCAAACGCTGCTTGGAGAGAGACTCGCCGTCAACTCGAGTGCGCTGAAGGACTGCAACACTGTGACCGTCCTTGCTACCACTCATTTTAGCCTAATTGAATGTCTAAATGTGGATGACAACCAAAAACCAACAATGGAAGAAGTAAACGCTTTGATAAGAGAAGATTGTCAACTCCCTGAACATATTGCATCAAAACCCGGACAACTAGCTGGACACATGAGCGACGTGAGCACAGTTTTGCTCACTGGAGTCACTGGCACGTTCAAAAGAACTTGTAGGTCTCCGTCAAATTTGCCAAGTGATTTGTCTCATCCGCCCCAGAAAAAATAAGAGGGCTGAGGAACGACTCCAAACGATTTTGGATAAAAATGTACTTGGCTCTGAACTCAATTTAAACTAAGTAAAAGTAGTAGCTGGGGATGTATCGCTGGCTCAACTAGGAATGAAGACTGAAGTGAAGTGTGGACGCCATTTTTAACTGCTTTGCTTCTATTTCCTATATTGAGCTGTATAGAAAAACCAAGTCACAGACTGGAACACGAGAAGGAAGTGAGGGGAAACTCAAACTGCTTCGTCTCGCCTCGCCGTCTCAAAAAGATATGAGGACGACAATCTTTTTGAGGATTGGCCAGCCATTAACGTGTACGATAAATATATCAAGGTTTGCCTATCCCCGTATCAAAATTTGTGTGTGATTACCTTGCAAAGATAGCTGTAGAGCAGGGCATTCCCGTCAATGTCATAAGATCCTATTATAGTCGGTGACGCAAAAATGGTTTGTTGTAATCCAGAAACGAATCATGCTCTGTTGAGATACCTTTCTTTGATGAAA
>LJIJ01003931.1:0-16787 GCA_001718145.1 Orchesella cincta | reverse complement strand
GAGAGAGATCGCTTGAATCAGGGTTGGTGACGGTCGTCAATCACCGTTGGATCGAATAAGCCGCACTCATTATCCAACTCAACAAAATCCCAATTTGGATGGAATACCGATCTGCTCATTTAATTCCATGAGATTCCATTTCCAGCTGAAATCTGAGTAGCGATCTGCTCGAATTATGAAAGCACATAGTTCTCCGCATCGTAGGTTTGGTTGAGCTTATATTCAATGGTCCCGAAATCAGCCCGGAGTGTTTGACCACATTGTGTAACTGTTTTAAAGAAATTAGTTTGTTTAAATCAATTAAATCATAGGCCTAACTGATGGATTTACTTACGAATTCCTTGCGTTGCAGATAGCCCGCAAAACTGAGTTGGAATATTACTCCGAAAAAATAGTTTGCCTGCCTCATTTTATTGTGGTTTTATGTAGTCTGATGCCAAAGAGACGTGTTGAAATCGAATGGTTTGCAACCAAAAAGAATCCTGATGACTTTGTGATCACGATGACAGTTCAATGACAAATTCCAAAAGTTGCACTTTACTTACTGTGAGAGAAACCTAGTAATTGACACATTTATCTTGATAATTGTTACTTCATTTGTCCCTGTCAACTCTCAGTGTTTTATCAATTTTTATCACAAATCTTGTTCAACGCTGATAGTGAATAAATACATTTTCCACAGAATCTCATGGATATTGTATTCTTTAATATTAAAATAAGTATTTTCCAGGAGAGCAAACAAATATATCTTCGTATGAATGACAAGTTATACAAATTACGTTAAGTTTTACTTTGGATGACAATCATCAATTGAATGTAAATTTATTGTTCCAACTGCGCGCAACCATTTTCCGCTCCAAAATTCCCCTGTCTCCGGTATTATTCCATCGGTGTGAAACACAACCACAAAACCACTCAGAAAGGTAGTCTTCCTGTCCAGTGTTGCAAAATCTAAAATTCATCCAGTTTTAAATATATTTTGGACAAAAAAGACACCATAGACTTAAATTCCACTTACAATCCCTCTGCTACGAGTCACTCCATCATTTCTCCTGCTTCGTATTCAACTGTCCCATTTATAAACCCTGGCAAAGTCCTACATCGATCAATATTATCAAAGTTTTCAGTCAGACTCAATGTTAGACTCTGGGACGCATTCGTGTTTACTTTGCATCCGATGTGAACACCAAGACTCTAGAGTGCTCTATCCCAATAACTGCATTAACGGAACGTTTTGGATGTATATAATGAAATTCGCGTTGTAATAAAAACGCCGCACTTCCGATCGGGTCACCATCCTCAGCTTTTTCTGAAGTCCAGCTCAGTTTGAAACCTTTTCCCAGGCTGGTGTTTGTTTTAAAAATACCACGGCTCCTATTCCAGTTGTCAATGGTGAAGGTCAGGTACCATCCTAGTTTGGGGTCAATATAGCCGCACCGTTTATCCCACCCGATTCAAAGCTGCCAATGTAAAGAGCGCTGCGATCATCGTCACTAATGCCGTGGGATTCAAGCGTCCACATAAAATCTGAGTAGAATTCGGAACGGATGATGAAAGCGCAGAGCTCGTTGGCATCGTAAGTTTGGTTGAGTTTGTACTCAATTGTGCCATTTGTTGCGACAATAGTATCACCGCATTCTCTAACTGTATAAACATCATTTTTTATTAGAGTTTACTGAACCAGTTTTATTGAATTAAAATATTCTTCACTTACGAACTGCGTGGAAGAAGATAGCTCAAAATAAGCAAGAAATAAAATAATCCCGAGGAAATAACGAAGAAGCCATCATGAAAAATATTTTGGAGTGAACCTATGAAAGCATTGAATACAGTTTGTAAGCTGTTTATATGCCATTTATTTATAGTTTCATTCTGAGTGACGATGTTGCATAAGAACGGATAAGATAAGTAAGGTTATACAAGTCTGCAATCGCGTTGTGTAACCATTTGTTAACACGAAGGATGCATAGGTAACGAGAAAACAGTGTTGAAAAACACAAAATGTACGTTCCAACTCAACCTTCGTTTTTACATTTGATGCCTTATTTATCATACTTATTGATCTATAAAAGAATAAAGTGTATCATGTTTATTGAAAGGGGTTTCCAATTTCATATTCTGATTTTTTTATAACTTCCAACCTTAAGCTTCTCTTCTCACCTGGAACCGTCCCATCCGTGTGAAAATAATCAAACGCTGACAAATATTCTTTGATATCTCTATCGCCAAATCAAGACCAATCCAAATAACCAGTTAATGCAACATAGATTTACGAACATTTTCCAAAATTAAAAATACAATTGAATCTGTCATTTTTTTCAGCTAAAGAATTAGGGGTTGGGACACTTAAAGTACAATTGAATTTACAAATACTCACTTCCCGATCCGCAAGGTCTTTGACTCCTTCCAAATCAACGGGATACCATTAAAAATGTAGTAACTTCATTTCAAAGGAAAATTGCAAATTGAATTAAAATAGGTTCATGTGTTGTTGTGTACATTGCAGTCATGGGTTGAAATTATTAAAGATTCAAGTCAAATTGTTTTTTATTGAGCAGTTCAACATTGTGTCATGTAAAAGGTCATACCTCTTAAATATTTTTAAGTATTCACTGTCCTTAAAAAACTCGTACTTTTGGATATGTTCGTCGAATGAAATTGATTATTATTTCAGTGATTCTAACTTCAACCTACGGATTGCAGAAAATCCCATCTGGATTGTAGAATTGAATCATGCAACCCATTTAATTTTAGACAGCACCTGCCTGAGATATTATTTGTGCTGCTAGATATGCGACAGACTGAAAAAGCAGTCTTACAGTATCCTTCAATTTCAGGTACTAAAAATTTCAGTCTGAAGTCCTGCTTGTAGCTTACGCTTACTTAAAGGAGTGCACTTGAAGCGAACAAACAACCACGATTAATTTTGCGGTCTGTGTGGCTGTTGTTGAAAACGCTTCAATGCTTTGATAATATGTATTTTGTACTAATGAAAACTGAAAGGTTAGGAACCTTTTGTACGAGTGTTTTCATTGTTAATTGTCAAAGGAGGGTAGCATGGGGAAGCTATATAAAAATAATGTGGCTCAAAGCGCAAACAATGTTCTGCAAAAGTTCAGTATTTCAATTATGACACTTAAAAGGAATGTTTTACTAAACCCTCTGACAAAGAGAAAATTCCTCGCTTTTGCAGGCCATTCCACTAATGTTTTTAATTTAAAAATATTATATGTAAAATTGTCGACTATTGAACTGGTACCACAACCAGAAAACCAAAATACTCAAAAAATAAAAATAGCATAAAAAAGACAGATACTGTCAATATTTGCATATAAACGTATTTATTGAATAAATTTTGGAATTCATTTCATAAAAAGGCACTTACAATTAAACGGATGTGAATAGTAGGCAAGAATTTCATGCGAATAATAAAATAGTTGACTTCGCACAGATGGTGCTTGGTGTCTCTATGCATTCCCTATGTGAGTATCAAGAACAAGCTGTGTGTAAAGAGGAGACATGGGTGCAGAATCTTCTATAGTACTATAGTGCGACTAGAGGAAGAAAAAAAAAGGAGAAAAACGGGAAGGGAGGAAAAAAGGAGAGGGAAGGAAGGAGGAAAATAGGAGAGGGAAGGGAGGAAAGGAGAGGAAGGGAGGAAAAGGAGAAGGCAGGCGGGAGGAAAGGAGAGCGAAGGAAGGGATGGGAGGAAAAAGGAGAGCGAACGAGAGGGAAGGAGCGAAAAGGAGAGCGAAGGAAGGGGAAGGGAGGAAAAAGGAGAGGGAAGGAAGGGGAAGGGAGGAAAAAGGAGAGGGAAGGAAGGGAAGGAGGAAAAGGAAGGGAGAATAAAAGGAGTTGAACAAAAAGCTTAGTGTGTGTCTTTCTGAGCAAAAAATGCGAATCCTAATGATTTGAAAATGGAATTTTTTGGCCACAAAATGGCTCAATTATGTTCCGTAATTAAGCATTGAATTGCAAAATGCAGCCAAAGTACTTTAAATTATAAAATCGCCCAAAATAGCATGAACTTAATCAAAAAATTCACAAAAATCATTCTCAAAATGTCAATAATCGCGCTGAATTTTCAATAACCGCTCTGAAACAGTAATATACGCTCTAAAAACGTAAAAATTGCTCTAAAAGGGGAAAGCTCTATGAAAACATCTCTATAAAACTGTAAAACATTGCTAAAAAGGACAAATAGCTCTAAAAAGTATAAATTGCGATCAAATTGTAAAAAAGGCTCTCTTAAAATGCACAACATAGTTTAAAAACTTTGCCTAGTTTTATCAGGAATCTCATTTTGCCCGGTTCTGGTAGTCAAAGATTTTGGTTGAAATTGTATTTCTTGATGTACTACTTTGGGTTCCCAAGAATCTGGCACCCTGAAAGTTAGCAGTTATAAGGAGTAAAATCTTTAATAAACTAGAGTTGTTCATCATATGTAAATACATGTTTTTTCAGGCTTTGCCTGATTGAAGCCAAACTTTGTATCCATATGTTTGTCAGCATGAGACATTTTAAGCGCATGCTATAATTACATATTTTACATATTTTGACATTTTCCTACATATTAACATATGTAGTTACATATTTTGCCATTTTTCTCGATTTTGATTATTATTTTGTTATTTTTTATCCTTTTTCTCGCGATTTTTGCATTTTTTTATTACCAAAAGTGTCAATGTTTTTCAAAATTTTAACACAAAAATGGCTTTTCTGTTTAAAATTTGATTTTGGGGTTGATTAATAGAAGGGAAATCACGGGAAGCGGAAACAAAAGTCAATATTTGTGAAAACAAATTTTTTTCAGTACATTTTTGCACATTTTTTTTTGCTGGTTTTAACTACATATTTACTACATATTTTGGCTATTTTTGCTAAATATTTACATACATATTTTGACTGTTTTAACTACATGATGAACACTTCTATTAATAACTAAATGTAGAGAGACGTTGGTGAAAATAGAGTACTTATAGTTTACTTTAAAAGTAATCAATCAGAAACAGAACGAAATTGTTTCCAGAAATTGAAATATATATACGGGTAAGTTTTACGCAAAAATCTCGGAACGGGGGTCGGGGGGGCGAAGCCCCCAGTAATTAAGAGTAAAAATTTTTACAGAGGAAGTTTTAAGGGTCGACTAGAGAAGTTTTTCATGCTGAAGAAGATTCTGCACCCATGGAGGAGGATGATAGGAATGGAAAAGTAATGCTCAACGTAAGCATTCGGGAAGGGATTCCCGAATCTGAATGAAATATGAAACATTAGTTTGCATTCAAATTATTGGTCGGCTTTACTAAAAGATACATAATGCACACTTACTTATTTTATCACTTGATTAATATAACGGTGTAGCATAGAGCACTCTATCCCATAGAAAAGGCGCCTGACTCAAAACTGGACTTTTCCTAGTATGTAATTAAGAGCTCCTTTGTGTGTGCAACGAAATCGTGTTCATTCTTGACGTGACATTTGAGTGTGGATGGTCGAGTTTTAGTTGGATTAATTTCATTTCGGGTTTTTATCATCAAAACTCTTCAGTACGAAAATACAATTGAAATTGCTATACTGAAAGAACGACTGGCTCTGCTTTTCCAGGAAATGCATAGGACTAATACCTTCCTTACGCATTGTGGGATCACTTGGTTTCATGGTCTTATTGACGGAGATGGATGTCGTGTATTCTACAATGTCACCAGTAGCAGAATCAATTGTTTCAAATCGTTTCTGTGGGTGAATTTAGATCATCATTGCTGTTTATAACCATTAACAAGCAATTCCATTTTCTCATAAGTTGAATCATTTAGCCTTGCTGATTTCATTTTCCTTGTCAGCCACAGGAGTAAACAATGCTGTTTCATTGTAGGAATCCATGCAGTTTACGTTCATTATCATGAAGACGTCTTCAGAAAATCTACAAATGTAAAACAAATCCGGTAAAAATCACAAAATATTCCAATTATTAAATTAGACAATATCATGTAACAAAGACGGATATAAGCGGGTACTCACAGTTGAGTCTCGACGGCATGCCAGTGCAATAATCTCATTCCATCCCTGAACGTTGCCTTTTCATGTGAATACATTGACGCCTGTTCGAAGTTTTAAATATATTGCAGACGTCAATATAATCGGTATTTCTTTTACCGCTAGTATGGATACGAATGATCAACTCCAAGTATACAAAGATAATAATTGCCCAAAATTGTTGTTGACTGCCAGTATCGTGGACTCCGTGGAGGCAAGCCTCACAATTCCACACAACATGGCAAGAAAGAACCACATTTTAAATCGATGATGAAAACACTGTAGGTAAGTGTCACTTTTAGTTTCCACTTTTTCAATGTTGCTTGATTGACAAAGGAACACACAATCAAAAATCCGCAGTAAAATAATTTTTTAAAACTCAAATTGAATTTTGAAAGCAAACAACCAACCTATCACAAGGGGAGTATAGAATATGACTTAGCTGTTGGTCCTGTGATATATGAAATAGGAAATCAACGGAGCGTACGACTGGTAACCAGAATATAGATCAGCGTACGAATCAGTTCATATTCCAAAAGAACAAGTGGCAGTTTTACTTGGAGATTGTAAAAACACATAAGATAACTATGCTTGTTCATGTGTATGATGTTAACACGTAAAAGGAATACGGTTTGTAACACCGAAGATGTGCTATTAAATAGCAAGAAAAAACCACATTTTAAATCGATGATAAAACACTGTAGGTAAGTGTCACTTTTAGTTTTTCACTCTTTCAATGCTGCTTGATTAACAAAGGGAAACACAATCAAAAATCAGCAGCAAAATAAATTTTTTTATAATTTTTTTTAAACTCAAATTCAATTTTGAAAGCAAAAACCAACCTATCACAAAGGGAGTAAAGAATATGACTAAGGTGTTGGTCCTGTGATATATGAAAAAATCTATACAGCGTAAGACTGGTATACAGAATTTAGATCAGGGTACGAATTAGTCCATATTCCAAAAACAAGCGTCATATTTGCTTGTAGATTGTAAAGAACACATAACTATGCATGTTAATGTGTATAATGGTAATACATATAACGAATACGATAAGCAACACCTAAGATGTGATATTTACCTGATTTAGCTTGTATTTTCCTCTGTATAAATAAATGACTAAAACGTTTCGTATTTTAGTTTCTGTTCGAGTGGAAGGGGATGTTTTCAATACTGGTAGACGAAGGAAGGCAAAGCAATGATGATTACAAAAGTGCAGGCAAGGCACAAGTGTGATGACTATATGTATGCAAATGATGAAATCTTCCATTCCAATCTATGTAAAATCAACATTTTTTTAAATACGGAGTAATAACTACTTTTACTAATCTGTTGATAACTTTAGTATACTATTATGTTAAATTAATTAGAACGGCATTCGAAATACGTAGTCTGTGCATTAAAGCAATATTTATTCAGCCCAGCTCATAATTAACTTTTAGATCCGTCACATCGAATGTATTGGTATTATATCTATTAAATAACTTATTGTAGGTTCTTTTAAGCATTGGAATAACGGAATAGTTTACTAAGCTGAATAGAAAGTCTAACATAGCAACAAATGTGTAGTAAAAATTTATGTTCAAATGTCCGCCGTAGAAACAGGATAAAAATTTGATAGCAATACAGCAATAGCAATGCAAAGTTCTTTTACAAATTAAATTTTATGAATAACATGTATATATTTGATTGTCTCACATAATTTGACGTTCCCATTACATTCGCTAAACGCCGTTGTATCTATTGGAACTAGAACATATTGCGTTGGTAGTGGCCAATACCACCACAATTGAAGCAGGTAACGTTATAAGGACGTTCTCGAACGCCACCGTAAGGTTGGTTCTGAAACCGCCGCATGTTGGTATTTGATGTGGCAAGTGAACGAGGTCTTCGTCTATCAATTTGGAAAGAGTTTTCGGTCCTTGTTAAATGAAGACGCGAGTCTGCATAATCATTGTTTAGAGGCACCGACCCGCGTGAACTGATCCTTGGGGTTGATACAGGAATATACGAAACCGAATTACCAGAAAATGGAGAGGATGGTGTAGTCATTCTCGACAAAGGGGATACTCCACTGTAAAACGGACTGGCGTATGCTGCATCATAGGCATCCCGCGTCAGGGAAAACGGAGACGAATATATTCGATCCGTTGAGGAATTATTTAATTGTTGGTCGTAGAAACATCGTCGTCGATTTGGTTGTTCGTTTCCAATGTTGCCACATTCCTTCTTTGACGTGGTCACCGTCTCCGATAAGATATCAATAACAAGTAATTTTTTCACATCAATCGCTGTGAGTTAATTATAGGCTAATTTGTAATAATCAAACTGTAAAATGATTATAAGTAGTAATGGCTTACGTTCGTGTAAACGAACATCCATATAAGTAATATCAGACATTAGTTGTGACTTCTTGTACTCGAAACAGGTTGGTAGTACCTCACAAAGACGCATAAATATGGCAGGAAACACTCGTAGGTTGCGGAAAATCTCCGCCCATATGTAAGGTTGACATCATTCCCTTACATACTGTTCAGCTGTCTTTTTAAACAGCGACAGGCTAAGTATTATTGGAAACTTATTAATCCCGAAAGAGGTGATGCTACGTCACAAATTGTTTCCAAATAAATACCCCCGATACCTGCAGGTCGTCGTCTGGAGTCGAGGTAAATAAATAATTACATTTACATATTCCTGTAATGCGAAGGTTTTTTTATTAGCTTTTGTTATTTGTAGTAAAGATGCACATTGAATAAACGGATTTTTTCGGTGGATTTTCTTCGGCGCAGTCCAATATTCTGGGGGATTTTTCGGAATTTTCTCTAGGATGATGATATTCGTGAAATCCAAAAAACTGTAAGACCCTAACATTTGTTTCCGAATACTTAACAATTTGTTGATGTTGGAGCCCACCTGCTTATCACTAGAACTTTCCATATCTATAAGTAACAGCGTACTGCTTTGGCACGTCAAATTCTAACCAAATTTTACTTGGGAAAATGTGCACTTTTAACCCGCAAAAAGATGCTTCTTACTATTAATATCAAGATTATATAAGCTGTGAGTAGAAAACGTGAGTATAGGTTTTATGACATAAAATTTTGTACAAAATAAAAATCATAAGGAACAAATAAATCAAATTGTTGTCTAATTATAAATGTGGCAAGTGTAATGGAAACAGAAATAATGTGTTTGACTTTCAGTGACAGAAAACGACTGATGGTTTTAACTGTAATAAACACCTTCAAGGAGTGTACGACGACAAGTACAAAACGTAATATTTGTAGCACGAATCACGAACAAGGAAAAAATAAACTTATTCCATCTGAGCTTTGATTTCAATTTTTCGGTTAGATTAGCATGTAGCTGCACTCCGGTTTCCCCCGATACCTCTTAGGACTCAGCTCATAGTGAGGTTTCACTGGTGAGCTTATTGATGCAGGTAACCATTTTCAGTTTTAAGATGGTCCACTTCGTCTTCCAGCACGGTTACTCGCTCCTTGAGTTTATCGATTTCAACTTCCTGGTGTGATAGTTTCTTTAGAGCCTTATCTGTTTTCTTGAGTAGGACTGGGAGAAGTGGTTGTACTTCATAATCAGAAGTGTCTTCGTCATTCAGTTCCATATCATCATCAGTTTTTTGTCGCTTTCTACCTTTTGGTCCTGTGCACATGCTGCCAAGAATTAAATTACGCAGTATCTATACAAACTATAGTTTTGTCAGATGGAATTAATGATAATCGTGGATTACCCAAGAGCCTCGCCCAGCTCAGGGTTTTTCTTGCTGGCTGGCGCTGCGGTTGCGTTTCGTTCTACCTTTTCTGCAAGGCCTCGCGCTTCTCCTCCTCACCTTTAGTAATTGAATGCAAGGTTTGGCTTCAATGGTCGCTCGCGCCAGCACGCTACCCATGATCCTGTGGACTTACCTCTCGCCTCGAATTTTGCATGTCTTGTTCTCATGTTTCCTTGCAATCCCGTAAACTTATAAGAGCCTAAGGTGAGCAGAGCGGCGAGCACACCAACTGTTGTAAATCCATGACTGTGTTTGTGTACATTTGTATAGCTGTTTTGAGCTTCATTCGGCTCTTAGGTATCAAAACAAGTGAGATAGGGATATGCCTAATACAAAACGTTTTAAGAGAGACGGTGAGGGAGCGAGAAAAGATTATTATGTAGAGAAGTTGAGAGAAAAAAGTTCCGTTCATGTGAATAGTATTTTATTGTAATGAGATATTCGAAAAGTTTTAATTTGATTCAGAGTGCTGACCTAATAATTTAGAGCCTGGAATTGCTTTTTAATTGAAGAAGAATCACAATTTGTCGATATCGAATTATTTATCCGATAAGTTAATTTTAATAGTAATTTGATAGAATCTGGGATAGAAGCATCGCATTATACGGGTAGTTCTTGTGGTGTTTCAACACCAACCATGATTGACGTTTCGTACTTTGAAAGCGGGCGCGACTTCTATTCCACACATACTGAAATCCTGGGATGTAGGGCTGCCGCATGTATTTTGATGCAGTTTGGGAGCAACCCATGAAATCGTAACATTTTCTCGCACACGAAAACCAAGAATAAAATGATTTGTGGTGGTTAATTGCAAAAAACTGGCAGGAAATCCTTCAGTCTAGTAAAATTTTCTGGGAAACTCTAAAACTTCGAAGTGATAAAATCTTTCATCAAAAATTCAACACGAAAAGTCCGTGATGGAACGAATTCCAATTTCCTCTTCCGGCGCGACGCTAAATTGGCTTTAACTGACTGTGTCCATCTAATTTGGTGTTGTTTTTTAGTTGAACTCATTTTTGTAGGAATCAATTTCTCGTGAAATCTTTTCGCAACATTGTAATTCAGGGTTGAGGAATGGGACGTTAGTTCAAAAAGTCGACAAACCTCTTTCTACGTAAAAGAATCGGTTGGAGAGGACATTTTTTATAACAAATGATTTTAATTAGTCGAGCTTTCTGCGTCTAACCTAACGCTTTCTTCAGGACAAATTTTCTCTTTACAAAAACCTCTTTCTAGTAAAATCAAATTGTAGTTAGCCCCGAGAAAATTATAGGGGCTAATTAAACGTAACACGGATAAAGAGTAATCAGTTACTGGTTGCTTACCATTAAATTAGCCAGATATACTATCAGGAGAATTTTGGATACTACGGGTTTGTCTTGCTCAGAATAGGCATTAACAGGTTTATTTTATTTGCAAATTGCTTTACTTGATGGCTTAAGCAGAGCTGATTGGACTAGACAAAAATATCACAACTTAGCGCAATAATTAGCGCTATAATTAGGGTGGAAAATAATTCATAATATTAAAGGATTTTCATGTAAAAACGTTTTGTTATTCATTTATAGTCACAATATTAAAACTGGCAGTCAACTCGGATCACAACTAAGAAACCTACAACGATAATGAATGGGGTGTTTTCGTTAGTCTTCACTAAAGTTTACTAAAAACAATATCGTCGTCGTCGTCATCATCAGCCCCTCCATTTTGGCTGGCATTGACTAAAATACAAGCAAAGAGAAAATAAGGAAATAATGCCCGCAAAATTGACTATAAGAGTCAATAATTACCGCTAGTTGACCTAAGCTTGAGAAATAAAAGTTACACCAACTCTTTAGCCAAAATCATGTGCACTATAAGTCCTATAGGGAGGCTTCGCAAGGCGTCCGGTAGGCCAATTGAGTATGTGTGAAGCGGTAGAAAATACGGAGGCAGGAATCTACCAGTAAAAAACCTACAGTATGTTTTGGCCAAATACTGAAAACCCCGTCTCCTAGATCGGCTTGTGATGGTAACAAATTGAGTTAATTAAATTTACCACTTCAACAACAAAGACCACTGCAATGGAACTTCCCAGAGCGCACGATTTAGTCTTTCTACGCCTAACCGTACTTCTTACAATCCGATTCTGCGAAGCCTCCCGGCTTCACATTGCGAGATTTTGTGACGGGATTGTGTACCCGTCACCATCACAATCACAATACACGGTTTGCGAAGGGTCCCTAATAACTACTTTAAAACTTTAATATTCAAGAAAATAGAGTAATATCAATGGTTCGCTGTGTGTACAAAAGACTAGCTTTAACTCAAAACGTGATTATTTTAAATCTTTTTATCCAAACAATTCAATGTAAATATAAAATATATTTACCTACACCATAGCCCATTATGGTACATATTCAGGAATTTAAATGGTTAACATTGGTAAACAGTATACAAGTCAATATTGTTGATATTGTCATTTATACCCAGTCAGTGACAAAATACCAATATTGCCAGAAAATTCCTATTTTGCTATTTGCAATACCACCTCTATTTAATCCCGTTCAACAGCTTTACCAGTTTCAAAAGCTAATGACGAACTAGATGCATTCTCCTTAATTTCACTATACTTGCTGTTCCCCTGCTTTTCTGAATGATGAAGGTAATGGAATAACAACCATCACTCGACCTACCACGGTAGAAGCATTCGAATGTTTGAACACCAGCTCTTCTCAACTTATTATGTTCCAAACACAGCGCTTCTTGGTCACCATCATCAGCAAGATCCTTAAGTTTCAACTTCTTTACTGCACTGAAGAATCCTGCCAACCTTTCTCCAGCTCCAGCACCTCTCCTTTCTTACTGCTTTCTTTTATCTTTAAAGTGCTTTAAATCAAAGTTGTAGTTATAATTTAGTCCACTAACAACAAAGCGCATTTGCAACCAAAGAAATTAGTATCAAGACGGTTTTCAAACGTATATTTACCTACGAAATTTTTGAATCACACAACATGTTTTTTGGAAACTGTGGGAGAAATCTTTTTTTCGGGTGAAAGTTGAACAAGATAACAGAACGCATTAATATTTAGTAGATATTGAGCAATCCATCAAAGAAGGAATCGCCCAAGAACAAACATGTTTATTCAAGATATACAGTTCAAGTCACAAGCATACTAGAACATTGCAAGGTGAAAGTGTTGTGTCTACCGCTCTCGACTTAGAAATGTGCAAATTGAAATTAATTTGCACTGAATAATTTATACAAACGTGCTTATTCTTGTTTCACGAATATTAAATTAATATTATTGATGGTTTCATTTCGTCCCAATTCATAGGAGACAAACAGTGAACAGAGGTATAACTATAGTTCCTCGACACCTAAATGTTTACACTGCCTCGCTTATTATTGGTTGTTTACAACATTGATAAGAGGAACGCTCGTCGACAAGCATGTTGTCAATTTTTGAATATTTGTAAAACGCTTGGTGAATGTAAGTGTGGAATGGTTTATATGTTTTTAACGAACTAAATTTGGCCCGGTCAGAAGTTTCCTGCTAAATAATAATGGTGAATTGACTAGCAAGTAGCGATTTAGTACACATTTTCATAATACGGTTCTACTTTATCAGGAACCAAAATGCCTCTGAAACAATAAACGACGTATTGTACCCAGTCTGAAAGCTTGACAAAACACAGTTCAACTATGGGCCGTTCCAAAACGTTCATATTCTTATATTTTTCACATCCAAACAAAAACATAGGAACAGCCAACGAAGCTAAATAGAAAAAGAACAGCGCTGGAATATTGCCATCAAGTGAAACAGGCCTATAATTCTCATCCTCTCCATTACCGCTCGAGATTTGAGCTGCATAAGTGCTCATCCAGTATATCCACTCCTTCCATAACTGAATCAATCCCGATTCCAACATCCCATGAGCTCTAATCAGAAACATTGTTGCAGGCCATGGAATATTAGCAAACCTCCAGTTCTCAAAGAGTTCTCCATACGAATCTTTACTCATTGTGAGTTGCTTCATCAACTTTGGATTTGCAGCTGTAAATCTCTTTTTCAATTTTAGATAGAATCTGTCCAAAGTATCCTTTGTTTCAACGAACGATTCTCGTCTGCATTTCCAATAGCATCGAGGTAGTATCCAATATCCCCTGCATTTGCTAGCTCCTTTGAAGTTCCATACGATCTTTGCTTCTTGTGTTCAACCTTTCTAGACATTTTAACTGCCGTCTTGTAAGGAACATCGTAATGCTTGCGGGCATACAACCTAGTAAATACGCTTTCAGGCCATTCCCGAAGCTCACCTCCAAGTCGATCTGCTACCAACTTTTTGAAGACTTGTTGATACACTGGTCCCCCTTTTTCATAAGTGGCTCCCATAATCTTCATCAAGCTATTTGAAAAAGTTGTTGAATAAATTGTGAAATTATTTTGCAACATTTCGTCAAAAGTATCAATTCGTTTAATTGGCAATGGGGCTGTTAGCATATTGATATTGTCGCCAAGATATGCATTCGTCACAACGACTCCCACGATTGCCCAGGTTCCCCCAATCCACTTGATTTTATCGACTGCAGCGCTTCCCTGTCCCAACAGGACATCCCATGCAAATGCCAAGTAGTAACGGGATGCGAAAACCTTTTCCTTTGTTATATATTGGGTTGCCTGCAGAAAAAAATGGACAGCCAGTCCACTTACAACTGCTGCGATACCCAAAGTTAGCCAAAGATCTCCGTGATATGCAGCCACCAATCCAGTTAGAGAAAGCCACCCTTTCTCTTAAAGCGGTGCGCAAGTTATGAAATGGACTTCCGACAGCTTCCCAACGTAGCCAACTGATTCTGTGTACATATTTACGGATTTTGCCGCTAAAAGAAGGGTAAAATTGCTGCGACATAGTACAGACTATCCTTTTCGCTTCCGAATACAGTTGAATTTGGGGAAAGCAAGCCTAAAATTAGGTGTTCCATTGCCACGTTTTCCTCTTCCATTCCTGGTCTTCTCAAATCTGGCACGTAGAATTTTTTCAATTTTTGCCATCCGCTTAACGGAAGGAGATCCAATGTGGATATTGAATCCTCTACATTCTTCCGCTTTCCATCTCCGCATCTCTAAATCCCTCCAGTTCAAAGGGGCTTTGCGGTTTTCAAACTTGGATGGTTTCGGAATGGGCAAAATCTTTGGAATTTCGGCTTCTATCTCTAGTTGAACAGCAAAACAAAGTGTTTCAGTTGCAGGATTACCGTTGCTGGTAGATTTACATTCATTGTAGGTTCGCTTCCACCATTCGTCATAATTGTAACAGGTGAGGAATCCACCACGAGTCCTCATATGGGAACTGACTCATCTGCTTGCTCAAATAAAAATATTATTTTTGTGGGCTGAATAAAGTTGAAAGCAAATTGAAACTCTGCTTGTTGCCATCCATAGTCAACCTTGAAAATGGGCATATTACTCCATCGAACAAATCTAAAGCTGCTTGCCAAAGCAACTTGCACAAAGAAAAGTCCAGAGCTTGCCAGATTATAGTCGATCAAGGATGCATAGTTTCTGTCTTGTGATCGATAATCGATTATTGGGCTCAGGTAGTCGCTGTTAAAATATTTTCTGGAGTTTCCCAGAAAGTAGTTTGAGCTTCCAAATTCCCAAATTTTACACGTCACAGGATTAATGTAGACTTGCACTAGGCAGTTGGATTTGGAAGGAGGAGGCGCTTTGAATTTAAAAATTCGTGTGGATGCTAAGCGCATGGGATCATTGTCACAATATATGTTGTCATCCGCGTAGGCAAATTTTTTCGTGATTGTTGATTTTTTGTATCGCTGAAGGAAAGAATTATGGGAATCTGTTTGAATGGTTCAAGGGTAAATAATCCGTCGTTTGTAGGGGTTTCTTAATATTTATATGATTAAAAGTTATGTAGATTCCGCAGTCTTTGAACAAGTAAAGCCCTTCCTCAAGACGTATTGTGTTTTTCAGAGATAAGATTTTGGATAAGAAGAAGTAGACAACTGTAGATGGAATGAGAGAAAAAATATAGCTGCAAAATACACATTGTAGCATGGCTTTTTTAGGTGAAAACCGTTGTGTGGTCCGCTGGAGGTTCAATTCAAATGTGACGAGCAGCTTCAATACTTTAATTTTTATTAAATAAAATGCAAACTCCAAGATTTGGGCCAGACTAGATCGCATTTGACACGCTATATGGTTGATCACTCCCATTTTCTTTCGTCGTTTCATGTCATACATTTTCAACGGCAAATGTCTTATGTATGTTTTTAGCGGCCAGAAGTTCAAGGAAAAAGTTTAAACCAACAAAGTATTACGAACAAACCTTATAGAACTGTCCAAACCGTAATAGGTAGAAGTAAAGGAAGAAAATTTTGGAAGGTATGGGGCGTTGTATCATGTAAATTATTAGTTTTAAAAAATTAGTTGAGTTGAAATGAGAAAGCATACATCCTACATTTATTAAAGTTTCAGCTACCCATCTATATACAATCCAGCTTTATCAAACTTATGAAAATGTATTACATTTATAAAACAAAGTGGAAGTGTTTTTTAAAGTAAACTACAAAATTTATAAATATTTTATTGTGACATCTGTTTATGAAGAGTGGGTAGTCTTTTCACACGTATCATAAAAATATTGCATTCCAAAAACTAGCCAAAATTAAAGAATTATCACCAAAAATTGGTACCGGTGAGCCATTCTATTCTACTTAAACCATTCTATAAACAATTTATGTTGAATGTGAATAAGCAAACTAATTGAAAATAAAATCAAAGTCAATTATGAAAGCATTAAAATTCTTCGTAAATATTCATCTCAAAATCATAAAGCCTGGAATCATCCTCGTTTAAACTAGCTATCATCACCGCAGATGTTGTCCAAAAGTACATGACTCAACCCTGAGAAAACAGGAACAAAGTGAACTTCAAAGTAAGAAATTCTATTGTTGGAA
>LJIJ01003930.1:0-16787 GCA_001718145.1 Orchesella cincta | reverse complement strand
TGCGACGTTTGCCGCTCCTTTTAATTTCGATGTGATTTTTGCTATTATGGATTGGTTAGGTTTCTGAGGGACAAACTCATCCAATATCCGGAGTCCGCCTCATCTATCGTTCTTTACAGAGGCGCAATTCTGAATAAATTTGCCAAATGCGTTTTCTCGGGTCAGTTATTCCCGTAAATTGTGCTGGTCCATGATTCAGACTTGGTTCTTCGACTTGCTATATAATACGAGGCTGAAGCAGAAGGTTTCAGTGATCCAATCCGTGTAAAGGTAACAGGAATCGAATATATTTTATGTATTCATTATGATTATTTTGAGTCTGTAGTTTGGAAGGCGAGCTATATAACGAGTTTCAAGAATTAGGATAAAATCCTTAAGCATTTGTGAAGAGATTATCGATAAAACAGATCTAAAGGTTGTATAAGATATCTAGGTTTATGTGAGTGGTGTTATGTATTTCGTAATAAAGGAAGTTTCGGTTTGGCAACTTATATGCTCAGTGCAGTTATGATCGATTAAGTTATACTGTTGCTTAGATTAATAAATCTTGAAATAAAACAATGTCTTTGGATCGGTTAATAATGCTGATTGAATTTGTGGTGGGTTAACTATATTTTAGTTTTATTTGTTTACATAAATGTCTTCATTAGATTTAACTTGCGTAATTATTCAATTGTTTTGTCTGTTTGTTTATAATTTCTAGATTTTTCTTAAAAAAATAATAACAAATTAACAGTCACCAAAATTTCGAATTATTGTACAGGAAATACGATGGCATTTCTTCTGTTTAAGATATGGTTCCTTCCATTTCTATTGAAATTTCTTTGCCGAATGGATAACCGCATGACGTCGACGTGTTTTAGGTCTAACATATTTAATAATTCCATACGTTTTGAAAAATTTTATAAATTCCCACGCAATGACCATATGGATTCGGATTACACGCTTAGTAAATCAAAATGGTATTTCTAATATCTTGCATTTGCCAATAATATCCAGTTCACCTACATATAGTCTGGGTTTTAACAAAGGCAGCAAACACACAAGAATCAGTTCTAGTCAAATTTTTAATTTTGGGGTTAGCTTATTCCTTCATATTTGATTGCATGTATTTTCATACCTGTTCTTGGACTAATTACAATAATAAGGGGTAAGAAACAAGCTACAATGATTCAATGAGTATACTGTAAGCTGGAAGTTGTAAACTTATATGATTTTTTTGTATTGTCATTTTACTCATGCAACTTGCAGTAGAGACATAATCCGGTGATTTACACCAATATTAAGGCAAAATCCTAGAGTGCTTTCGGCAGATCAGTAAATAGATAAGCACAGGAATGTAAGGGCTGTGAAGTGTTAATAGCAGTATGTTTTTATGTGAGTGGTTACTTGTATTTTCAATAGATGTTCGTTTTCGCACTTTTGCTCCAGGTGTATTTTGATCGGTAGGAGATTACTCTGCAATAGAAATTTAATTATAATTTCTAAAGAAATACAACTGTTTAGTTAATATTAGACTTTTCATTAAATTCCTGGGACAAATTTTCTGGGTTTATTTTTTTTTTACAAAAATCAATTCGTATATTTGGGACTATCCTATATGATTCCAAATCAAAATGTTGTTCAACATTTTGTTTCAATTCTTAGATTTTGTCATGAGACTGTAAAACAAATTGATCAGGTCATATAATTAAATTAACAGTTGCAGACAAAAACAAAACTTCAATTTCCTTTACCGACATATACACAGATTCGTACCGTAATTTGCCAGGAAAGCCTCAGGTCAAAAGCAGTATATACATTGCAGAGGCGCAAAATTTAAAAACGTTCATCTCGAATGGATCGATTGGGATTTCTCGGATTACACGTTTGTAAAAACAAGGAAGAATTCTTAGATATTTGCTCCGCTTTTGCAATATTAGAGTATAAAATACAACACGAATTGAACTGGAGAGAGCCCATCAAACGTTATTTTGGTACTATTTTCTAGTCTTTTGGCTGGATAATGAGTTCATATTAGTCGGCAATTGGTTCAAATATGCTATACACAGAGAACTATTGATGACCAAAGAATTACTGGTTCTTCTACGCCACCGCTTATATTGCGTCGTTGTTTGGTTGAGCGAATATTTTGTACAGGTATATAGGATAGAATGGAGGAAAAAGATTAAATTTGCAACACTTTTTATTCGATGAGGATAAATGAAGGTGGTAAACTAAACAAAACAAATAATATGTGTTATATTATAGGTATACATTCTTATGTAATTAAAGAAAAATTGAACACCGCTGCATTTTCGCATCAGATGAACGTGTCTGGGACAAGATGAAAAAGGAAATGGACACAGTGAGATAATTCGAATCTTGAGTCGTCTTTACTAGCTTGAACACATAACCCTGCTTTCTCCCATTCTGCTATTTTATTTCAGAATGATTCTTACCATTGAAAATATCGATTCATAGATGATCTGCTAAGTCTTGGCTTTCTACATATACTTGAGTAAGAAATGTATGATTCTCATCCTCACTTTTTCTACCTGCTGTATTCAACTAGTCTGCATATGTTCAAACTTTACCTAAGTTTTCGCAGTCTTCTTATAATTCTAAGTGACATTATCGTCCACTTTGATTCATTGATGGCTGAAGAAAATGTGTTTTACGAATATCGTTAAACTACCTACGGCTGTATTAGGAGAAACAGCGTTTCCTTGAATCATTCGGCCAATCCTTTTTTGTCCGGTCACGTTACTTCTTGTGGTATTTAGTGCTGTTTGTTTATCTGCATCTGGTTTTGGGATATCGAGATTTAATCAAAGGCGCAGTAAGATGAAGCTACATTAAAATGTCGTATCGCAACGATCCTGATTTAGTATATCCTATTTAATGTTTGTTATTCATTTTACTGAAGAGCTAGAGAAAAACTAGCAGATGTGTTTCAAGCTTATCAGTGTAAATGCGTCTAAGCCATTTTTGTCCGACGAGTAGAAAACTGATGCTTGTATTAATGTAAGGATTAATTAGTGTTATAAACTAGCCGTTTTTTATAGAAGACTCGTTTCCTTTGTTTGCTCTGACAGTATTTGATCAATTAAAGTAGATTATCTGCTTGTAAAAATGCAAGGTTGATTTTAAAATTTTATTCAAATGTACTGCGTTTCGTTGCGATAATTTTTTGGTGAATATTTATTAAATATCTTAACCAAATGCTTTAATTTAATGTATAATATTGGTATTAAATATGTGCATAAGAAAGAATTGTGAAATATTGCCTATTTACTAACAAGCAGGAGCAGTACACCTTTGTCAAAACAAAAATGTTCAACAACTAATGGTGTAAGCTTGCTAATATATCCGTCAAAGAATGCAATGCCCACTGTTCGGCATGACCGGAGATATTTGCAGAACCACTTATTCCTCTGCAATCCCAAGTTACCTCTTAGGTTCTGCTTGACAATTTTGCAAGAACGATGAATGTTTCCTGCTTGGCTGTAGCAAACGAAATCAATAATGAATGCGTTAATGATTGTAATACCAGCAAATAAAATTATTAGAAACTCTCCTTGTGTGTTGAACTCCACGAGAATATACAAGTAAATAATTTGTGTGCTCATGGTGGACATTGCGAATGGTTGAGTTATTAGACTTTTATGGATATCATTGTAGAGATTGCAGAGAATCTGATATTCTCTATAGGATTTTGCAGCCCTTTCCAGCCCAGTTTTTGTATTGGTTTGCGTTGACTCCAGCACCATCCTTAAATGTAAAAATATGTACAAATTCGGTTTCATTATAAGTTGAGATCTAATTTATAAATTTTACTCACCTGTAAAATCGCCATGGGATCGTGTTTAGAGCGTAAAACGAAATCACTGTGTTGCACGTCATTGTAAAATTCAGAACGGGAAGGATTGAATACCAAAGTGCGAAATTTGCCACAAATACGATCCCTCTTTCCAGAACGTTTACTATTCCAGTGCTGGATTCTCTGATCCCAAAGAAACAGTAAACAGTATATTGAATGGAAGATCTGGTGCTAATGAGGCTGCCAAAGCGACAATTACCACGAGCGGAAGCAAACTTTGGTATTGCAGCTCGCAAATGATTTTTAGAATTTTCGTGTTTCCAGTTGTTTCCTTGTCATTTCCATACTTTTTCTCGAATTCAAGCAGCCCATTAAAGAATTTTGTGAAGTTGAAGGAATGCCTAATGAGAAACCAATTCATTAGAGCAAAGACGAACAAGCAGATTGTGAAGAACCCTTGGATAGCTTTGTAGGGAATGTTGTCATATCTAGAGATAGAAATTGATGACTCAATGACAGTTGCAAGCTGCACCAGTGCGAGAATATAACATTCGTGGAATTTTTTTCGAGTCTCAAGTCGCCCCAAAGCTTGATCCCAATATAATGAATGAAAAGTTAAACCATTAAAGTTTATCCGTTTCGTGATTCGACTCACAAATGGAATGATTCCAGTTTCAAGCAACATTTTAAACGTTTTTTATGAGACTTTAATTTGCTTTCGGCTCAACGGTTCGAATGATTGTGAAGGAAATGGGAGATATATTTGGAACTAGGCGAAGTAGACGATAACAACGTAAGTTAAACTATGAATGCTCGAGCGTTGAGCTTTGAGTGAGGACCGACGAGTTTGCATTCAGTAGACCCGTTCAGTTGTTTATACAAGCTCGAATTGATATCACTTTAGTGATCGAGAGGGTTATGTACGTGTGTTTGATTTTAATTGAGACATTATCTTTAGTTCTTGGTAAACAAACATTTGGAAGGCTTTTGGATGGTTTGGATAGATTAAACTGTACAGCATGAAATCATTATTTTCATAGCCATAACTTCTGTTGATTTTCATCAAATTAATTGGCATTGTCGTATACAATTATATTAGAAATTGTTTTTAAATATGTTGCTTAGCTTGCGGATAATCGTTTTGCGTTGTTACGTTCCTAAAACAGCCACTAATTAAGTTTCCGGCTGAAAATGTCGGAAAAGAGATTTTCAGCGGTTTGACAATTTTAAAATGGATTTAGAACTCGATGTCAATGTTAAAATGAATAATTAAAAGTCTTTATATAGACCATTAGGCCTAATCCACGAGCCAAGTGAAATGGTTTTAGATAAGGAGAGATTAGTCTAGCCTCATAGTAAATGCGAATTTATAAAGGCAAGTTGTATAAGCAATTGTTTATCTCGCTTCTCTACGTATTCTGAAAGCAAAGAGACATTGAAATTCCAGACGGCATTATTTTGTCAAAACATAATTTGTTTTTGAGGAATTTATGACAAAGCTTTTGTTGATTACTTTTGATGATCTAGATACATTAGTTTTGTTTACTACTATTCCTATTTCAAGATAGATTAAAATCGGGTAATTGATTCCATATGACTAGGTTTTAGCCACGAATCCTCCATTTATGTCAACAGATTTAATTTGGTTTAAAAATATTTTAAATGTTAATTGTAGTGTAGTCTTTGAAAGTAACCTCTAATTTTCTAACCCAATGGAGCGAGTTCTTAGACATATTGAACTAAATTCAGGCGTCAACTAAAGAAATGACTTTTACCCCGGAAAAACTGAATTTTAATCATTAATTTATATCTCAAATGAATTTTGAGTAAAGTTTATCATGTATCATAATGTAATGATCCATTTCATTGATCATTATTTTAATATCACTTTGTAAGCCATTCTGCTAACTTTCGCATCCGAAATCAACGATGTCCTGCTTACCATTACTGACTTTCCTTTACTTGCTTCCAAGTGCTCTTCTAGCTTTCTCTAGTACTCCATCCAAATATTAAAACAACTTTCACTCCTCGTGTAAACAAATGATCTACTAACTTTCTCTTGCTTCTAGACATTGCCCAAATTTTGCAATCCGAGTCAGACTCCATAAACTACTAACTTTCAGGCTCAACTGAATATCCTGATGACTTTCCCTCCTTGCTTCTGCTAAATATTATGGCGACTTTCTCTTCTTGCCTCTGCCAAATGTTATGGCTAGTGCCCAGTTCATGTCTCATGTACATTAATTTTTCCTTTCATGTATCATTCAGGTCCTTTCATGTGAGTTGCATGAAAGGAATTGTTTACATGCCACATGGAATGAAACATGAATTTCTTAGCCTCACATGAAAGGACATGAAATCTTACACATGCATGTACATGAATGTCAATTTTATTCATATTTTTACGATAAATACTTTTAAAAATCCAAGAAATGAAACATTTTCAATGATTTCCCATAAAAATACAGTCAACTTCATGAAGAATTTACGTTTGACTAGTCTTTCAAGTTTTCAGCACAATGTTTTTTGGCCCCCATGCATACAAATTGCCGATTTATTAGAAAGTTGGATAAGTTTCGTTATAATTCATGTGAAATGCATGTACATGATAACATGAAATGAAATGAATTTTTGGCTACATGAAATTCATGTTACATGACATGAAAGGAACTATTCCTTTGAACATGAAAGGACATGCGAAAATGTTACATAAAAGACATGAACTGGGCACTAGTTGACATGGTCAAAAAATTAAAATCCTACTTCTACTTATTGCATTTAAATGATTATCTTTTTTGTTCCGACTTCATTTTATTCTATTGAAAATTCCCACTACTAACTAGTTACTTACGCTTTATTTCTTAACGCATTATGAATAACTTGTACATTCTGTCATGTTTGAATGAATGGACATTCGACAATTAGGTTTTTTAAATAATTTAGACGAAGGTTTTATTTTCTATGCTTAAAACACGACTAAGGACGTACTAGACATATGTAGCCTACTACTGTCAGATTAAAGTATTAATACAACCGATGCTTTAATTTTTTGTTACACGAAAATGGCGTTTTCAAAACAACCTGGTGGGCTATGATATGACTTCATCTCCATCCGGACCTTGTGGAGAAGTTATTTAACTTTCTTTGAATTGAAGGGTTTGTGGTGCAAATTGAAAACACTATTAAATAATTACTATCCCCAAAATATTGTATTTTGCACCACAAACCATTCAATTCTACGACGCATCGATTAAGTTAGATGGAAACCCCTTATTATTTAGATTATTATTATAAAATCTACAAGCGAATTGCTGGGAAACAAAACAAATATGATTCCTTCAAAAAAACATACTTACCTAAAACTATCATCTTAACTGTGTTTTCGTAACATGGAATTGGCGTTCTGAAAGTATACCATCTGAGAGCTGACTCAGTTCCAATCATACTAGATTCCGTAGTAGACGTGTGAAAAGAAGAAAGTAAAAATGCTATTCCGTACACGTTTACCATATTTTCCTCCATTAAAATTTCTCCAAAAACGATCTTTCCTAAACGGGAGTGTTGAAAATCATGTTAGATTTAACATTCAGCTTTGTAAACTAACAAAGTTTACACCAATAGTTTGGAATGCTGAAACGAAGACGCTCTCTGTGAATATGAAAACAGGTCCATTATTTGTATTAGGCATCCACCTAAGCATTTTGTTTTGCATACTCTATGAATGCACGGTGAATGGAATCATGCAGAAGGATAAGGACAATTATCGGTCCTTATTTTGCATCCTTTTCCTCGGGATCCAGGCCTGGACTCCATTTTACTATCAAGTTGTCTGGTGTAACACTCAAGATTTCGTTGCACTTTTGAACGCAACTATTGGAAACTTTAAAAAGGGTAGGAAATTTAATGCATGTTTTCATAATCTGAAGTTTCGCTTGATCACTTCGTTTCTGGTTTTTATTAGGAAATTTGAATAACAGGATGCTGAAGGGACTACTAGTACTTTCCCAGGTTATCCAAGTTATATCGATCTTCGTTATCGGAATAGTCATAGTTTTATTTCCCAATTTACCGCATTTTCTGACCTCTCATCTGGTGGCAAAGCAGAAATGGTACATAACTGCAGTTCGGGGCGTGTTTACAATGATTCGTCTATGGAATTTCTGTTTATGGGCTTCCCAGGGCTTCCTTGTTTTAACCGGTCTGGCTTTGACTCATGTGTCATTATTCATTGGGGTTAAATCTATGAGAAAGTCTCTGTTTATCAGCTCCTACAAGACATACCAGTATATTCATATTCTGGCATTGCACACTAATTTAGTGTTTAAAAATGCCATCCATCTGTCAATCCTCATTGCATTAATTTTTATGGGCATCATTTGCGCCGCAACGTCAATCAAGTACTATGGTTCCATGCCAGCTGCGGTTCGGCTAATGATGATATTGTGTGGGGCTGAAGCAACGGCGTTGTGTATAGTTGCTACAAAATTCATGGGAAAGGTTAATTGGATGAGTGGCGAGCTTCTTCATCACTGGAAGCAGTTGTACTCACGAAAGCAAAAGAAATGGGAGAGAAAGTCGCTTAGGTCACTGCGAAAAATCAGAATTCAATTTGGAGCTGCCAATTTCTTCGAGCGGAACACATGCTTAGTAATTGCCGGGTTTCAAATCGAACAGATTGTAACAATTCTGCTACTTGTTCAGTAGGTCAATTTTAACATGTATTGCTTTGTATTTAGTATCAGTTGTAGAGGCAGCATGTTGACGTAGCTCATTTTATCATGCTATTTTAAGGAATGCATTTAACGTATTAATTTTATTTATTATACACATAGCAGTTTAGTTTTAATTTTTATTTTCATCAGCAAAAGTAGAACCCACTGGGTTTAAATTTATAACCAAACGGTATTTAAGCACATATTTCAAGCTGGTCAAAGTGTTTCATTAAAAAGAAGTAGTAAATCTTTGTAATTTCTTGCCTGCGCCAATTTCTATGGGAAAGGCCACGTTGTCTTAGATGTAAATGTCTTTTGAATTATGTGGTGTGTAATTAGGTAAGTAGACAAAGCTAACGAGGAAAGTAATATTTGAGCTCCGGTTAAACAAGGATTCGTGTTTTTGCGTTCTATTTGTGTGTACTACCACGTTTTACGTATATTCAATGATACGCTTACCATTTAGAAAGACCAGTACCATAAGTTTAATTTTAATAGTTTTGATTTTAAAAGTCATTTTTTACCAACATGTATAAATTTCTTCACTTGCAAAACTTTTACGGAACAATTAATCATGTAAGTTATCATGTAAGAGGGACTTGGGGCAGAATGAGGTTCGGCAAGAAGGAGCTGAGGTTTGATTGCCGGCATATGACGATGCATTTGGTACACCAAGAGACGGTAAACAGAGGAAAAGAGAATACACTACCACCCACCCCTCATCACCAGCAGAGCTATAGCTTGAGGAATAGAATCTTGTTGAAGCCTACAAAATATTTATTTTTCAATTGTTATTTCCTCTACAAGTTGATTTGAAAATTGTTAATACTCTTCCTATCATTATTCCATATTGTGATCTTCGTGTGACAATCGTTTTGACGAGATACGTTGTAATTTCAACGTAGTAGTAAAAAGTAGATTGTGTAGAAAGACAATCTGAAAATTGGTGAGTTTGGTTTTGAGTTTTTTATTTGTGATCTTCCAATCTGCTTCATCCGTGGTAGAGTCTCTCTTTGAAGAGTTGGCGTCACCCGTTGGACCAAACCCGGAAAACTGGACGGACACTGAAGACTAATATTGTAAGCAAAGGTTATTGATTGAGACATTAGACAACCAAGTCTGGTTACGCCGATGCTCGAAACTCTCGTATTGTTCTAATCATAATCATCATCATTCTGTGTCGACAGTAGTCCCAGTCATTTTCCATATAAATAATAGGGCAAGCATCCCGCACGTTGCTGATAAAGTATCCTAGAATCAATAATTTGTTAGTCTAGCCCTTTCCTTGCTAAAATGATTTTTTCTAAAAACAAAAAATTTACTTTTTCTCAGAAATGGTTTTATGTTTTTGGTTTGATTTGATATTGAGAAATAACAAAAACATTTTGAGCTTTCCAAAGAATATTTACTGGCAACATAAATTAACAGTTTCGGCGCAATGGGAGGAGTAATAGCAGGCTTAATATCCATCTTTTTCAACTGTGACTGTCCATAATATGCATGTGAACATATTTACCATATTAGTTTTCCATCAAAATTTGTCCAAATAAAGTAATATTAGCAGCGAAACTTACAAGAGAGTAATCTTTGGTGCCCGGAGAGTTCAGACATGGGAAGTGGTGCTTCTAGGGTACATTGACACGCTGAACACGATGCTGTATTTAGTTTTCTGTAAAACGCAACTTTGGAATTTTAACGAATGATTATTCGTATTGAAGAATGCAACAAATAGTGAATTTAGCAGATGAAATATAACTGAAATCGTCTTAACCTCTTCACCCATTATTACGACACTGTGTCGTATAGCAACAGAAATTATAGGCTCCCATAGTACGACACCAGTGACGTAGTGCATTTAAAAAAGCATCCCTCCCAATGTACGACGCATCGTCGTATCGCGTTTCCATAACGTAAAATACCAATATTACGAACACAGTGATGTTCATTCAGAATTTGCCTTGACTCCCAAATACGACACAGTGACTGTAAGGTACATAGTACAAAATAAATTGGGAGCCTAGGTTTTAATGGATATATGAAACTGGGAGTCTTGGCTCTTTTAACGTCAATGAATATGGTAGTGAAGGCCTGTATCATAGTAAAGTTTGTGGGAGCTTATCAAATTTCAGATAAGTCTAAATTCAGCCCTGAAAAGGTTAACTATAATTTAATTAGTATATATAGTAGATAAATGCTATATACCTGTGTGTCAATTCATATTTTATCTCAGCTTTTAAAATCATGCTATCGTTCGGAGCTTACGAGAGTAAAAAATAGTGCGTTTTCTTGCTTCATTGAGCGAAAAATGAATGCTGTATTAAAAAAGATTGAAGACTCTGTAACATAAATTAAAAGGTTTAACTAGTGTTCTCGTTCTCCAACTAGTGCTGTTAATGAGATTCATATAATGAAAGTGGCAAGAATTACAGTGTCATTCGTGAGTATCTTCTAGAACATATACAAATATGATCTTCGCCACTGACAAAGTTGTTTACATCTCATTTAGCCTCAAAGCAATATTCGTAAAAATCCTGAAACACCATGAAAATGACATTGGTTTTATTGCTAATGTTGTGCGTATCCATTAAAGCCCCTACCATGATGATTCACATGAAATGAATGCTGAACCTGCTGGAATCCCTTTATTTCGGAATCCTGTAGTGCAGAATGCATTCGAATAGCAATGCGTTTCTTTTGCTTCTCTTCTAAATGTCATTCTGGTTCTCAGAAAATCTTATGGGTAAAACTAACTGCCCACCAGCCCATCATCATGACGTTAACTTCTGTGATGACAAGTGTAAATCGTTCTTCCTGTAGTTAAGTCGATTTAAAAAGCAATTATCATTATCCAGTGTGGACACAACGTGAAATTTCATATATCTGGAAGACGCCAGCAGTGTCAAGATTGAATGACAATAGATTATTATAAAAACTTCCTCGTGCAACCAAAACCTTAATTGCATTCTACTTCCTTGAAACAAAATTCAGGTTTTCTGTTTTTTGCAATTTTATCATAAAGGTTTTTAGTTTTAAATTTAAAAATTATAATTCTGTCGTTCACCCTGACTGTTTTCGATGATAGTAACATAACTGCATGTTAATCCAAACTTTTTGTCTGGATATTTAAACATTAATCATCGTTTGAGTGCGTATGTTATGACAGGAGCTGAAAGACTCATCTCTTTTTTCTTTAACCTCTTCACCTATTATTACGACACTGTGTCGTATAGCAAACAGAAAATACAGACTCCATAGTACGACACAGTGACGCTGTAAGGTACATAGTACAAAATAAATTGGGAGCCTAGGTTTTAATGGATATATGAAACTGGGAGTCTTGGCTCTTTTAACGTCAACTGAATATGGTAGTGAAGGCCTGTATCATAGGTAAAGTTTGTGGGAGCTTATCAATTTCAGATAGTCTAAATTCAGCCCTGAAAAGGTTAAATTATCTTTATATAGTCTATTAACAGGAAAAATCAAAAATTGACTAAGGGCGTCGAGAAAATCACACAATGAACTTCATTGGCATAAAATATGGTAAATTGGTTTTTATTGCTGCTCCATAAACCTAACATGTAAATTCCAAAGTTGAGTTTTACAGAAAAGTAAATACAGCATCGTGTTCAGCGTGTCAAAGTACCCTAGAAGCACCACTTCCCTTGTCTGAACTCTCCGGGCACCAAAGATAACTCCCTTGTTAGTCCGGGATGATATAAAAATAATGGGTTGAAAATATTTACGAAGGCCAGTAATTTCAAATCAGCTAATGGGCTTTTCATGTCATAACCGTCACATTATGCGTCACATGGAACGTACAGTGGCAAAAACTTTGATAGACAGATCAACTGAGAAGGGGCGGAATTGTTGGTAAACTTAAATTTACTTCGAAGAATTTTAACTACTAAAAAAATGGAAATGATACGCTGCTTGACAAAACATTCCACAAACTATGATTTGACTTAACTACCTTCTAACGACGAAAATATTGGTTATTAATTTTATTGTCTAACAAAAACACTCACGCCTCTTTGTTGTATCGTCTTGAATTTATTTCAAAACATCAAACTTAACTATACCCCGAAGTTTAAACATGCTGGATATCGTCACTTCGCATTTCCAGAGATTGTAAACCTGAACAAATTTCTGCTTTTCGTTAATCCAGCGACCTGTTTTCTCTGCATGTGTTTCCGTCTCGTTGTTATTGTCAACAGAGTAATCCATTTTCATTTGTACTCCTAAATTATTCCAAGTAAGAGTTCCTGACAAATGGACTATAGGACCTCAAGTCCTCTAGAACAATCTGTGTAACAACATTCAACAATTCTTTTCCTTTCATACACTCTGTTTCATATTTCACTATCAAAATCTCAATAAAATAATAGCTAATCTGAAAAATTCAGGTACGTAAGAATTTAAACATGGTAAATCATGAACTCCTAAAAAAATTTATTTTTGCCATGTGTTGGTGCTAGGCCAGACTTGCCGGTGCATGCAATTGCCATACACACACCCACTTGTTTAGATGCACTGAGATACTCAATCCGTTGGTTCCGTTTCCACCACCGAGAGAAGCGCCTGAGGACTTCACGACTAGTAATTGTGTCATTAAATAGGTAAATGAATGGTTGTTATTTTTATCAAATTACAACATGGAATTTTTATCCATGTTGCATTCAGGGTACAATAATAATGGCGAATTTAGGCACGGTATGTAAAAGTGAAGCAGTTTGGGAAAATTATGACCATGGGGTCTTAATATGACGTATACACTTGTATCAAGGAATCGGAAACCTCAGGGGCTCTCCATTTAACTAATGCTAAAATAGGTTTAAATTGGGAGAACGGTTAGACGAAATCTTATACGAAGGGATTATCAGAAATGCTGCATCAAATTTGTTTTGCTCTCATTTTCAAACGGCTTGAGATATTTCTTTAATTTTTTGTACATACATTCCCGGAACTCTTGCACACATATTACATCGGTTTATACGATTCAAAATATAATTTGCGAAAACTACTGGGCCTTGAAATCTAAACCATGAAGTTGCACTTTTTTCACACGTTCATATGAGAATTCCTCCACCATTCATGTATTATTAGCAATAATGAAGATATAAAAGCAGTCAGATGAATTCTAAAGTAGAGGATTTATTGTTGGTGGCTACAGTCGAATAATGTACAATTTAAATTAGTCTCTTCCTGGGGACCTTCCAAAATGTGTTTTGTAAGAAACAAAAATTCGTCCTCTCAAATATTCTTTACAAATTTTCTTGAATGTAAGGCTGCTGTATCGTATCCAGCTTTTAACATGACGTTTTGCCTTGTTAATCTAGTTACTTGTAAGAAACAAGTCGTAATCATAAACACCTGTCTGGTACGGCAGTAAAGCAAGAAGTTTATGTTCAAATAAGCAGTTTTTAGGCGAGTCATTAAGGATTGGCGCTGTTTTCTGGTAGGAGGTCACTACTTTTGAAATCTGCTGAAAACAAATAAGATTGGTGTGATCATATTTACAGACAGTCTACTTATACTTGGTGTCGCAGCAATTCCAAAAGTAGTGACCTCCTACCAGAAAACAGGCCAATCCTTTAATGACTCCGCTAAACTGCTTATTTGAACATAAACTTCTTGCTTTCTGGTACCAGACAGGTGTTTTGATTACGACTTGTTTCTACATAGGTACTAGATTAACAAGGCAAACGTATGTTAAAAGCTGGATAAGATACAAGTAGCCTACATTAGGAAAATTGTCAAGAATATTGGGAGACCGAATTTTCTTGTTTCTTTACAAACACACTTTAAGGTCCCCAGGAAGAGACTAATTAAATTGTACCTTATTCGACTGTACCACCATCATAAAACCCTAACTTAGTTATCTGATGTTTTTCATATTTGTAATAATACATGAATGGTGGAGGTATTTCTCATATGAAGTGTGAAAAAAGTGCAACTTCATGGTTTAGATTTCAAGGCCCAGTAGTTTTTGCAACTTATATTTTGAATCGTATAAACCGATGTAATATGTGTGCAAGAGTTAAGGAATGTATGTACAAAAAATAAAGAAATATCTCAAGCCGTTTGAAAATGAGAGCAAACAATTTGATGCAGCCTTTCTGATAATCCCTTCGTATAAATTTCGTGCTAACCGTTCTCCAATTTAAACCTATTTAGCATTAGTTAAGAGTGGATGAGCGCTGAGTGTTTTCCGATCCTTGATACAAGGATACGTCATATTTAAGACCCATGGTCATAATTTTCCCAAACTGCTTCACTTTTACATACCGCGGCCTAATTTCCGGCCATTATTATTGTACCCTGAAGTGCAACTATGGATAACAAATTCCATGTTGTAATTTGATGAAAAATAACAACCATGTCATTTACCTATTTAATGACACAATTACTAGTCGTGAAGTTCGCTCAGGCGCTTCTCTCGTGGTGGTAAACGGACCAACGGTTGCAGTATCTCAGTGCATCAACAAGTGGCGTGTGTGTATGGCAATTGCTGCGCAAGTCTGGCCTAGCACCAACACATGGCAAAAATAAATTTTTTTAGGAGTTTCAATTTACATGTTAAATTCTTACCGTACCTGAATTTCAGATTAGCTATTATTTTATTGAGATTTTGATAGTGAATATGAACAAGGTATGAAAGGAAAAGAATTGTTGAATGTTGTTACCAGAATTGTTCTAGAGGATTGAGTCCTATAGTCATTTGTAAGGAACTCTTATTTGGAATAATTTAGAGTACAAATGAAAATGGATTTACTCTGTTTTGACAAAACAATCGAGACGGAACACATGCAGACAAAACAAGGTCGCTGGATTAACGAAAAGCAGAAATTTGTTCAGGTTTAGCAATCTCTGGAAATGCGAAGTGACGATATCCAGCATGTTTAAACTTCGGGGTATAGTTAAGTTTGATGTTTTGAAATAAATTCAGACGATAGCAACAACGAGCGTGAGTGTTTTTGTTAGACAATAAATTAATAACCAATATTTTCGCGTCGTTAGAAGGTAGTTTAAGTCAAATCATAGTTTGTGGAAAATGTTTTGTCAAGCAGCGTATCATTTTCATTTTTTTTAAGTAGTTAAAATCTTCGAAAGTTAAATTTAAGTTTACGAACAATTCCGCCCTTCTCAGTTTGTCTGTCTATCAGAAGTTTTTGCCACTGTACGTTCCATGTGACCATAATGTGACGGTTATGACATGAAAAAAGGCCGCATTAGGCTGATTTGAAATTACTGGCCTCGTAAATATTTTTCAACCCCTTTATTTTTTATATCATCCCGGACTAAAAGGGAGTTATCTTTGTGCCGAGAGTTCAGACAAGGGAAGTGTGCTTCTAGGGTACTTTTGACCCGCCTGAACACGATCTGTATTTACTTTTCTGTCAAACTCAAGCTTTGGGAATTTAACATGTTAGGTTTTAATGGAGGCAGCAAAAAAACCAATTTACCATATTTTTATGCCAATGAAGTTCATTGTGTGATTTTCTGCGACCTTAGTCAATTTTTGATTTTTCTGTTACACAAGACTATATAAAGATATATTTAAACCTTTTCAGGTGCTGAATTTAGACTATCTGACACAATTGATAAGCTCCAACAACTTTACGCTATGAATACAGGCTTCACTACCATATTCAGTTGACGTTAACAAGGCCAAGACTCCCAGTTTCATATATGCCATTAAACCTAGGCCCCAATTTATTTTTGTACTATGTCCTTGACAGTGCGCACTGGTCGTACTATGGGAGTCTGTATTTTCTTGTTTTTGGCTATACGACACAGTGTCGTAATAATAGGTGAGAGAGGTTAAAGAAAAAGAGATGAAGTCTTTCAGCTGCCTGTCATAAGCATACGCCTCAAACGATGATTAATGTTTAAATATCCAGACAAAAAAGTTTGATTAACATGGATTAACAGTTTATGTTACTACCATGTTACTTATCAGCGAAAACAGTCAGGGTGAACGACAGAAATATAATTTTTAATTTAAAGCTAAAAACCTTTATGATAAAATTGCCAAAAAAACGAAAACCTGAATTTGTTCAAGACAGTAGGAATGCAATTAAGTTTTGGTTGCACGGAGGCAGTTTTTATAATAATCTATTGTCATCAATCTTGACACACTGCTGGCGTCCCTTCCAGATATATGAAAATTTCACTGTTGTGTCCACACTGGATAATGATAATTGCTTTTTAAAGTGACTTAACTACAGAAGACCGATTTACACCTTGTCATCACAGAAGTTACGTCATTGATG
>LJIJ01003929.1:0-16788 GCA_001718145.1 Orchesella cincta | reverse complement strand
GGTAAGAATACAAAAGCAATTCACTGGGGCTCTGAATCGGAATTGTAAAAACACGTCATGCTCAAGTTTAATACGGTCATTGCGCTTCCGTGATATCCTTTGTATCTCGCCGTATTTCTAAGCTTTTATCTATAAATTGTTGTCAATTACTAACGAAAATAACCACTTTCTATATAAACTAGCGAACCAAAATAAAGCATTGTCATCCAAGAATTTGCAGAATGATTGTAGGTGGCTTTTCAATAACTTTTACCGAGGTGACCCAACATCAAGACATTCTCGTACAGTACATTTATTTGCAGCTGACATTACAGTATTATGCAAAACATCTTGTCAAATATTCGCGTATGACACCATAAAACCTAATTCCTGAACATAGTGAAACACTACTGGCAGAGAAAAGCAATAATATAACAGTGAACATAAGTATTTTTAATAGTTGCCCATTATCACGGAACAAAGGTTTGTAAAGCATGTCAAATATATTACGATGAAACTAAGTAGTGCATGGTAGACAAGTTAAGAAATTTTTGTATAGTAGTGACAAACACATTTCATTCAAGCTTTTCTCCAGGCCAGTAGAGAATTTTTGTGAAGCATGGTGCATCGAATCGAGGTTCTCCATACTACTTCCTTGCTTCCTGCCTGTTCCTGCATTACTTTAGTGTGCTTCTAACACGTTATCATAATTATCTTGTCTCTTGTCAGAAATGTCACAAGACGATACAACTGAATATTATTAGTAAGCACACATATTTCTTGGAAATATAAAATCCTTGTAGTTAGTAGGTGTAGGCAAATGAGCCCTAGATTTACCATCACGACATACCATTCTGTCCCAGTAGTCTGAACACATCAAGACTTCATTACTGTACATGTTCACGCGTACACTATCATCAACATCGTGTGACCGTGATGTAATGGGAGAGTGTGAAAAGGGAGACGACACAAGTCAAGGCGAGACAGAAAAATGGGTAATACTCTTGCATACCAACAACATCCTAAATATGAGGAAAGAATGCATGCTTTCACTTTGCTGTCTTTCACCAAAAAAATAAATAAGAATTTGGATTACAACCGTTCGTATTTTTTCCCAACAATTTCCACAAAAAAGTCTGGCTTGTGAGCTGACTGGTAGTGGATGACTACATTTTTCACTATCTTCAATTTTTATCCATCCAAATGAGCCCCACGACTACGAGTAGTCATAGCCAGTCACATCAACATCACTTGAATATTATTCCCCTTGTCATTTTAGACTTGATTCTTGATCGAACACTGAAAAACGTGGCATTCATGCATGCTTGGCTTTAGAAGGACATGCTATCTGATATATGACAGACGAAGAGTGTCTTGTCTTGTCAAAAAAGGCGCTAACTCTATAAACGCACCATACACGAACTCAGTTCATCGTCAGTAGTTTGATTTTTTGTAATAACATCTTGGCACATCGGGATATAAAAAGTCTTCCAAACTAAAAAAGAGAGAAGATGATGAACGTCACATTTCATTCGCTCACTCATTTATTCAGTTTACTTCATTTTTTTCCTTCTCTTTGACGAGTTGGAGCCTGAGCAAAAAAAACCCAATCCTCTTTTACTGAATTTGCATTTGTGGTGGATTGTTGGCAGACTACATAAAATGATGCGTTGCGTACATATGTAAAAAAAAGAGTATAAAACTCTATTCATATCATTCTAGCTTATTTATTAAGATCATGGCTTTCTTTCTTTTGGGAACTGGTAAATGAAATGAAGCCCTCACATTTCATGTAATGAATACAAGACTTTTCCCAATCCCAATTCTATTTAGCTATGTTCATGCTATATACTAACCTAACTCCTTTTTATTTTCTAGTCCTCCGGGCAAGCAAACCCTCAAAATAACATGCACGTTTGCATGCATAAACTATAACGTGCCAGAATGTAGTTGGAGAAAGGAGTACGAAACTTAACTATGTACACGCCTTTCCCATTTCACCATCACCACTTTTCATATACCGCTGTGCGTTTAGTCTAGTCTTTCTCTTCCTGCTGTCATTCACTTACTAAAAGGCTCAAGTCAGCCAGTGAGAAAGGCAAAACAAACAAGAATTTAGATAATATGAATAATGCTTACACACATTATCTGTTTTTATTTTTTGTCCATATAGACTGAACATGAACAAACGAAGAATTGAAGATTACACTATTTTGTATATAACAACACAACGGGAAAATATACTTTTTGTTCTTGCTATTTGTTTCCGACACTTTCTATTATGACGCCAAAAGAATTCATTGAGTTTTTGATGACACATAAATACTTATATGCGTATGAGACGCGGACAGAGGCACATTCATTTTGGGATTCACCCACTTACTCATTTTATTCATTTTCTTTTTTCTATTTGAGGAATGTCGTAAAGAGTCATGTTCAACTTGAGAGGGATTTTTTGTCTTTCTAGTAAGGAATTTCCATTTAAGAAAGACTATATTCTCTCCTTTCACTTCAGTACTTATATTGCAGATGTACAAAGCATGCTCTGCCACACAATGTAAGAATCAGAGAAACGTTTAATCTGATTTTGGCTCAGGGTTCGTTTTTTCGTAATGTCTATGTATATAGCAATAGCCTCTATCTTTCTCCAACGGGTATATATAATATCATTGCTCCTAGCTAGAGATTTTTTTGTTCATACGTATACGTGTTTTTGCTTGTTATTAGTTTCTTTGACTTTCCTATTAAGTTAACAAGGACGAACGTAAGCTAATGATAGTCGTGTGTGTAGTCGTATTCATTCATGTAGGGACTGAATAGGATAGATGGATGCTTATCAAAAGATCAGAAAAATAGAATCTCTTTGCAACCAAATGTAGCTAGACTTACAGGGAGAGAGAGAGCGCTTCTTTAAAGTTTCAGCTCATTGAGCTTAAAATGGTGAAGCAAATTACGTTTCTAAATGGGAATTTGAAATGCATCATTTTCTTTCTCTCATTCCCTTCCGTTTGTAGAATTGGAGGGACTCCCTATTCAACATCTACCTACTTAATGCAAGCTGGTATGAATTGTGTAGTTTGCGTAAACAATTTTTGCATTGCCCAATCCTATTACGAGAAATGAAATGAAAGAGAAATGTGTAGTTTGCCATGAAAAAAAACTTCATCTATTTTTCAAGTCCTACTTTATCATAGGAATTGCATTTTTTGCAAGTTCTCTAGTTATTTTTGCAATTTTTTAGTCATGTTATATTATATTGCACACACTGTTTGTTCGTGGAGTGTGTACGTTAGAATTTGTGAAATTAGAGCTTTTTCATATTCAATGTTGTGTTGTACAAATTCAAACAATTCTCTCTCTTTCTCGTTAGGACGTACATACGTAAAAATATGCATATTTTTTTGCTTTCTCTGTGTCCAGCTTTTGTTTGTATGGTTGACTCTGGTGCGCTGGTACAAAAAAAAGCTGTGAATAGGACGAAGCAGTATTTAAGGAGTACAATAAACTCTCGCCTTATCTAAACTACAAGTTTCTCCTTTTACATCCGAGATTTTCTATGAATACGTAATAAAACTTTTTGCTGGTTTGAATATAAAAGTACGACCAAGTCTAAATAACCATGCTGCTACGGTTTAGAGGTATATTACGTATGTATAAATGTATGCTTGTTCAAGGAAGCACATACAGCAACAGCACCTACAGCATTCATTATCGCTACATTTTTATAACTTTACAGCCTCTGGGCAGCCGACATTTTCCTAATATTATACATTCGCTCGTCTACAAAACACATACCCGAGTCATTATTGACATATGTAGAAAACTACATGCTCCTCCGCTTTATAATATACATAAATGAACAGAAATTGTTTTGCAGCAACTTTATCCAAAAACAGTTAGAACATAACTAGGAAGCTCGTCGGTCGGTTCTCCCCAGAGCTTTTTGCTCTAAACGCTATGAATTCACAACGGAATTTTCTTGATTTTCCCAGTCTGTCCATGTAGGCCTGGCATGCCACGAACTGTATTCATTTACACGAGTAGGAATCGGACATTTAACAACTTTTTATCTAAAAAAAAGTAGCTGGTACACGAAAGCACTTAGTTGGTAATTCACAATATTTCACAACTTCAACTAGCAAAATTACACAGTTGTTTCCTTGTACTACTCAAATATATTGAGAATGGGCGGAGAGAGCTGAGATAAGTTTGTCAGTAAATTTAAGCACTCGCAATGTATATAATATGCATTTACTACTATGTACACATGTCCAGTTTTTAATACACACAAAAATTACTTTAGTTTAAAGGTTGTTGTGCATAAATGTATGTATTACTATAACATAATTGCGCATATAGACTGCGGCACGGTGTAAAGTGAATGACATTCAATCGTTCGCTTTTGGTGCAAAAAGTGAATAGGGGTTTGGTTTTGATGAGGAAGAGTTAAAATTTTTACAAACGAAAAAAGGAAACATAATATTATTGCTGGTAGCTATAAATTTATGTGTATATGCATCCCTATATTATAAGCGTTTAACTTAACACTACAGCACCACCATTATCGAATTATTTTAACGCTTAGCTTCTAAGTACTAGCACAATATTTGAGTTGTCAGAACACACTCAATTTAAAGCTAAATTTAACCATAATAACACTATAAAATTAAGCTTGTCTTGCGGGGTGTATCCGTATAATCTAATAAAAACATTTATATATTACTTGACTAAATAACGTCAGAGGAAAAATTGAAACAAACGATGTATGCACCACTAGCCATGCTTCCCATGCAATAAATTCGACAGGCCAGGCAGCACCAGCGCTTCACCTCTGGCTAAACTTTTTTGGCTGAGCAAAAACAGAGTTTTTATGCTTTCTCCCAGAAAGAAAGTAATCTATTTCATCGCCGCATTTATAATGGGATTTCTATATATAACGTTATTGAGCATGTGAGTGTAGGAAGAAAAAATAACATGAGAGTGTGTTGGTGTTTGTAAGCTGCCAAAAGCAAAATCACTTTCATCGATACACTCCATCTCCGAGCTAACATTTTATGTTAGTACTACAATATATCAGCAGTGCCTTCACTTTTCTTGTTATTCTTCAGGGTGGTAACTTCATTTTTCTACTGCTTTCAGACTTTTTCTTCCCTTTTCTGAAACATGACATGACAATGTTGAATAAATTTTTGATAGATTACATATGTACTACATAATGTAAAACTCAAATGACCACACACATACATAATGCGTATTTTCTTCAGGATCTAATACAATATGCACATCAATAACATATGAATGTAGGAAAGACGTCAGCAGAAAAATGATTATTTCATTCCAGGAAAAGCCAAGTCTGAAAACAAGACTTTCGCTTAACCGGCCGGCCATGGGCAATGAAAATTTGGGCGAACACAATTCGTCAGTCGTTGCCTTCTAGCGTGGCCTTAGGAATCAATAGAAAATAGTGTGTCTTGATATGAAAACGGAGAATAATAGCTTTTTTTGTAGTTTTGGCCCTCAACCCTATTTCTTTCTTGTCACTATTTTCTCCTTTTCTGTCATAAAAGAAATGTTTCTCAATGCAATGTTACATATGATATGAATACAAAAGGATGAATTTCAGCAAAAAAGAGGCATGATAAACTCAAGAATACTGAAGTAGAGCTTGAGAGCCTTTGCTGTTTGTAAGCTGCTAAACTAAAACAGGAGGATTTATATGCACGGAGGAAAGGAAACGAAGGGTGAAATTACATTTGTGTGAAAAGTGTGCAATGCATCATGTGGTCAGTGTGTTGCAAATTGTGTGTAATATAATAACAAGTATTTACACAAAGATTTAAGACGGATTATATTTAATATGAATGAATTTTAAACAGCTCACACAATACTCACATGTATATGAATGCAAAGCAGTACTTTTGCAGCATAGTGTAGTGCCACTTCAACATCTGTGTCGCACACGCTTGTTGTTTACCTATTTTCTTTTGAAACAGGAGATTTTTTCAAGTGCGCACTCCATGCCTTTTGATACTCCACTTATAACAAATGCAGGAGCATTAACGGCATTTTTGATAGCCGAAAATCTGGAGTGTAGTACTTTTTTTTAGAAATAAATATGTGTGTCGTTTACAAGAATAGTAACAAAACAAAACTTGAGAACACTATATTTAAACAGCAGAAGCAATATATAGGGTATATATTTGTAAACAAAGGGAACTTCAGAAAACCTATGTAGTGAAAGTATGAAAAGGAGAAGTACCTAGTCCAAATGAGACTGGACTTGTAGCATTCCTTTCATCTTCACGTACGTACAAGCAATGTGAGAATAAGAAAGGAAAAAAATGTGTACACATCATCAAAGCCTACTTTTATGTACGATAATAATAATATTTCAGACCAGGAAGTTATAAAAACCTGAGCTAACTCTGGCATTTTATTCCCTAGTTTTCTTCTTCTTTTAAATACTGAAAGAAGCATAAAAATGGGGATGCTTAGTCGAGAAGAACGTAGAGCAATGCAACAGTGTTGCTAGATAAAAAGCTTAAGAAAAAAGTAGCACACAAGATTCATAAACCTTCTTCTTTTGCTACTATCGCTTTTCCACGATTAAACGGAAATCTTTGTAAGGGGCATAATGGTATGGTATTTATATGATTCTTGCGTAGCGGAAGAAAGGGACGCAGCAGTTACCATTACTTTGAGTAACTAATATGGATTTCAATTGCTATTCTGATTGTGCATTATGAGCGAGTTGAGTGTAAGTGAGCTAAACTGTTGGTATTAGTCTGGTCTGGTCGAGGTCAGGTTATAGAGATTTGGGACAGACAAAAAGAAGAGCAAATGTTGGTGTAAGGAAGGCAGAATGAAAAGGGTTAAGCCCTGATACGAATTTTGTATTGAAGATCAAACCTTACTTATTACAGAACCTACACCAAGGCTTTACGCAAAAAGAGAAAGTGAAGGCTTCCCTCCCGAAATTCTCTCCCTTTAACAAACTTTTTTTCTTCCTTTTTAGCAATAACGAGGTATTATTAGAAGGAAAAAGTATGGAAACTGAATTAGGTATACGTATTATTGACGATGATGATGACGACGACGATGATGATGCTGATGATACTCTCACTAAATTAGGAAGCCTTTAGCATTTATATAGTAGCTAAGTATTGTCGACTCCCGAGGTTTGAGTAAAATCAGTCTGCTCAGTATCCACAAAGGAAGAAAAAGTTCAGCTTTTTATTCAGCAGTTGAATCGACGATGTCGAGAATCAAGGCAAATAGAGTGTGTAATAGGATTATGGAATTCGTTCTCTTTTCTCTACTTTTTTTCTCTTTCATATACACACGAGCTCGCGGGCTGTGTGTGGATATTAGAGTTATGTAACGCTGTTCTTGTTTCTGATCCTCCTTCCTGGTTTCATGTCACTTTTACTACTGCACTGCATTTTTCCTGGGGTTCCCTTATGAATTCCAGTAAAAATGAGTAGCACACCATGTTCATGAAAATCCCTAAAATTAGTTCAATGCTCTCTGCTTTTGTTCTCGCATTTTTATTTCAGTTAACAAGTCAATCTTCTCCCAGTGAAATGAAGATGTAAGAATGAAAGCAAAACCCAAATTTGAAGAGGAGCAATATTAATAATACTTCGTTATGTCATAATTACGTAGAAATGCGTTACATAAAAGTTTATAAAGTAATGTATCCTTTTGCATGTCTATATGAAAGTTGGGGAAAAGCTGCTTTTCACCAGAAAAGGTAAACTTTTAGCAGTTATAGTATTCGCCTTTCCCTTGAAAAACAATCGTTTTCAACATTTTGCCAAAAACTATAACATCATCCCTATGCTCTATTTGTCTACTCGCAGGAACACATGAATGTAAGATATTTGCCTACTTGTCCAAAACCCTTTGTTTAACGACTAAATATGCACAGCACACGCAATTGCTGGTTTCACGCATGAAAGCAACAATAACAAGAATCATCAAAATGGTATAATGTATTAGTATATATGGTAATGATATTTGAATAAATGTGTCTTCATGCTGGGCTTCATATACTTTCTTGGTCTTAAACTGTTATGATGGGAAGTAATCCAGCTGCTACTGCTACCACCAATATTCGTCATTTCTTTTGTTGACACTTTAGCTGTAACTCTTTACTCGTTACATTGAGTTCCTATATAGGTAGAGAAGTTTTGGTTGTACTTACAAGAGACTTTTTGTTTTAGCTCGTTTTAGTGTGATGTTGATGTTGACGACGATGGTTGTTAGAACGGTGTGATGTGATGATGAAAATGAATGATGTGATTTGATTGGATAAGGGAATTACAGTGGAGATAGAGAGTGTGGCAACGAACTGTTAAAGAAGTAAAAAGCTACATAGTTGTGGTCGTTAGTCAGCATTAGGAGAACTAGTCCGATGGTGTTATTGAGGGAAACAAAAACAACGTTGAGTAAAAGTTTGCCTCCTTACTCGTGTAAAATAACAAGATTTTGTCACATGCAACTTTAGTTGGTGTGAGACGTGAGTCGACCTGATTGGAAAAACATTATAATCCAGCTGGGAGACGGAGGAATGGGAGGTTCTTGCTACATACTTCACGAATTTTTCTTTATGAGAATTCCACAAAGTATAAATCATTAATGAAATTGAATGATATTTTCAGCCTTATTGGAGCTAAACTAACAAATATGTATGTATGCTACATTGCCGACTTGAAAGTTGGAAATGAAGTTTACAAACTCTCTTTCATGTCCGAATAATTTATATCTGCTGTCGTACAGGTAGTTGAAAATAAGTGGCTATGATTTAAACACATTAGATAGTATAGTATCATCAGAATTCTAACGGGTCAACAAATGACAAGGTTACTTGACGAATTTTTCGGAACGTCGGGATATTTTTATTGGGTCTGTTGCAACGCCGTACTATGTGAGACTTAAAAATGCTTGTGTTTTGCAATTTAGGATGATATATATTAACTGGTGAAAGATGGATTTCTGAGTTTGCCATCTATCTAGACCACCCTTTATTTCCACGAGAAATTATACCACTGTGTATAGACAACAAACTCATTTATATACATCATATCATATCAGGGTAATGTGAGACTATCTGTGGAAAAACTTTAGTGGGTTCGTATATTTTTAGCACAATCAACAGAAAATGGGATTTACAATGCTTACCGAGATCACAATTTGGTCACAGGATGAGCTCATACATTAAAGTCAGAGGCATGTCCAGTACGACGGAGTGTAGTAACGTTTTAAAGGTATAACTCACTATGTGCGCAATTCACGGAAAATGACACTCTTATGACACTGTTTCAATCACATTTAATGAATTGTCAGATTATATATACCTAAATCATTGATGATAGTACGATCAGTCTGAGAACGACAACTTATATAAGCTTTTAAGAATCTAAAGTTCCTTTATGAATCCATTTATCATTCAAGAATGTTTTACGAACCAATGATGAACAATTTCTGTATTAAAAATACAGGTTACAGGGGTTATATGTTACCTATGGGTAATGTAGTAATCACAAGAAGCAGTGTTACACAAGGTCTACTTTGTCAATTACATATATTGTGCAACGCTGTCACTAGGTTCCACACACCACAATGCGGAAATCAGTTTTCTCTCTGTAATTAAAGTTCAAAAGAGGTGATTTCTCAAGAGCCCCAATGGAGCAGTGTACAGCACATCCTCAAGAAATGCAGTTACTACAAATGTAACAAGGTACACGGACATCTGAACTGGAGGCAAAGTGAGAGCGGTGCCATAACCCATCATCACAGGACCACGTCAAGCAGTGAACTAAGGAGGATCGAGTCACTCTCGTGGAACTAAACTTGGAGGAAGACTGAGTTGGCTGTTGGCTCAAAGCAAGAGATCCCAAGCAATCCAAAGTAGGAGAAAAGTGCCACAGGGAAATATCCCCGTTTTGGTTTTGCTTGCAGCCAGCGCTAGCTCTCTGCACGAAGGGAAGAAGAGACAGAGAGAGAACAGCCTAAACTACATGTTTGGCGAAATATTTGAGCTTGTGATAGCCAAGGAAAGCTAGAAAGAGTGAGTGAGTAGCTGATCAACCTATAAACTTGAGCATAAATATGCATATATATAGAGTACGTGCGAGCATAAGCAATTTCTTGCTCCAAGTTTTTGTTGCTGAGAGTCACAGTCAATTCACAAAAGAATTTGTTGCCATTCCAAGTATTACCTTACATAACATTAGAAAATTGAGGTGAGTGAATCTACAAGATTTTTCTTCCTATATGATTAGAGAGAAAGGTTTGTACAAAGAAAAGTTTCACTTTACTTCTTCTAACACCAAAAGCAACAAACGAAATGTTGCCACTGCCACACCAAAGTTTTTCTTTGCTTCCCCTCCAACTAACTTTACACATGTGCATCTTCTCATTCCATTTAAATTTTGAGTAAAAGTGCAGGAACAACATAACAGGGAAATTCATTCCATTATGGTTTATAAAATGAGTGGAAAGCTGCTGGAGGAAACTCTTAAAGTAACGAGTATCGTTTGTATACCACAGGTTTTCTTGAGAAAAGCAACAATAACAAAAAAGGAGGCGGTAGCAACAAAAAAAATATACAATTACAAGAAATATAATAGCATTCCACTGGTGCATATTCATTTTCTCTGTCCTCATCCACAATGAGTGAAACGACCCAGCCGACAGACTTACAACTTGGATTTTACTTTACGGCCACAGCCGTCGAGACAATGTTAAAGAAGTGGGAGAAGAGTTTGGCCACGCATTTTGGATTTATGATAGTGCACCTTAGCACCACCGTGTGTGCCATGCCATGTGCATATATATTGGATGGAAATGGAAACCAACACATTGTTTTCTTTTCTTACCTTACATTCGTTGGCCTTGCTGTTGTGTTCATGTGTCTTTACTAAGATTTTACATGCTCTTCTTCATTGCACACTTGTGTACTACCTTTTGGATGTGGATGAGTAGCACAAATATATTTTATTTCAGCTAAGCCGGTGTGGGAAATAAGTTGGAGATGAGAGCTCTTCCAAACAGAAAAAGGGTTTTCCACCTTGTTGTGAGAGATTATGTGGTGCATAATGTATCCGAACGAGATATGTGCACAATGCAGACTGTGATATAAGTAATTTATATGTAATTCCTATAAATATGACCGTGGATGGTTGTAGCTGCATAACGATGATGATGATGAGGAGAAGGAGGACGACGATGTTGCTGTTTAGCTTCAGAGGAGCAGAGCAGCTGAGCTGATCTCTTTTTGCTCGTTTTGTTGGGCAATGCTGATTTTCCGGGTGAAATCATTTTGCTCTCCATGCTCCCTTATACTTCCTTTCCTCGAAACTTGTTTCCTCTCAGTAGTAGTTGTGTTTCTCTCTATTCCATTGTCGGTTATTAGCAAAACTTAAGCCGAGGAAGTAGAGTAGAAGTAGTGCAGCGTCTTTATCAAATACAGAAAAAGAGGAGAAAAGGGAAACATGAGAAGAAAAACCAGCAGGACACTTGAGAGACGACACTAAAAACTTTCTTTCCAGAACTGTCTGACAACTCCAGAAAAAAAACATATCTCTCTGGTGTGGTGCCTACAAATATGCTTGTTGCTGCTTTTTACTACTCCTTTTGTTCCTTTTTTATTCGACTACTTTCTCTCTTACTCAGAAAGAGTTGAAGATGAAGACAAAGAAAACATTAATATTAGCATTCGCTTTGGATTTGTATGCACATGTATATGCATGTGAGCTTGACTTGACAAGGATCCTCACACTGGCTGGAGAAGAGTAGTAGTGGAGTGCTCACTAGATAAACTTTTTGAGTCCGTTGCGCTGCAGGTGCGCTTGGACTCTTGGAGATAAAGATGCTTTCGCTCCAAGACAGTTGCACAGTCAAGTCAACACTCAAGGATACTTCACTGCTGGTGCATTGAGAATTTACGAAAGCTCTGTTGCTGGTCAACATCAGACGATTCGATCGTTTCTTAGATTCTGGATTTTACTTGTGGTTACGGAACCGTGTGATGAATTCATGTAAAGATATGCACAAGAAACCTTCTAAGAGTTATCGCAATACGCATAACATGTACATTTATGCAAATGCACGTATCCATGAAATTGTTTTATGAAACTGCTTTATTTGTGCTAACTTGAATAAACAATTATTTTGATCACTGACTGGATTATTTACATTCGAATAATAACAGCTCCCTCCCAAGTCTAATTTATATTCTACGCACTCTTTTATCGTATCAACAACATGACAGCATGATATTATTATTTCATTCTATGGACAAGTTTTTATGATTGTTTTAGAGTTTTTTGACTGAACGAAAACCCTTTTTGCCTTGTATAATATTTAGCTCTTGCTAAAGACACGCGTGCATGTTTCTTGATTGAACGTTGCATGCATCATATCGTGTAGACCATTTGGGTTATGTTAGGATATGAATGCCACATGTTTACGATACGATATGCATATTAAGAACACTTTTTATAAGGAAGGATACTCAGACGCGAAGGGGGGAAACAGAAAAAACTTAATTATGACCTTTTAACTGTTTAAAATGACAAATGCCTAATTGTATGGTATAAATCACCACTGTCAGCGTTGAACTACGCAGTTGACTAAATGTGGAAGCAATCTGTAGATTATGAAAATCTATCCGATTATCCGATTTACATATAAATGACGGAAGTCGTCCATTGGCGAGAGGAGAACCTGTCATCAATTTGGAAGCTAATAATGTATTATAGTTTTATGGCCCTCCAATGGCAATGCCTCGTTCTAGATTTTTTATCTGCTTCGTGCTCCAAACAAAACTTTTTGCTTCTAAATACAAACAAACGAAAGGAAAACATTGTTCGCGTTTCGCATGATTGAGGTTGGGAAATGACTTTTACTTTATCGCACAGTATAACCCAACTTGTGGGTATTATAGTATCCTGAAAAGTACCCCGCCATCACACATAGCGGACCACTGACCACCACGACTGCCAGCACATCACGTGGAGTTTTCTTCAAGACGTATAGCGTGCTGAACAAAATTGGACAAAATTATGTTAGGAGTATCCTACTTTCTTCCTGAATGAGATTACTTGATGAATATAGGTACGTAAGTAGGTATGTCCTAACTACGTAGATATTGATATATTGCATTGCTAAATCACATCATAAAATAATAACTTTTCCATGACTTTCGAATTACTTCCATCGTTCCGCACAGCCCCCTCAACAACTGGGCACAAACGCACATCTGGTGGGGTGCTGCTGGCTTCCACCCACCAACCTGGTCATTAATATATTCAATCAATGATATAACGACCTCCTTTTCCCCGAGATACTAATCATAATGAGATTAATTCAAGCTCACAATGAAATGGCTCGCGGAGTAGGTTAAATATGTGACAAAACAGCGCATTTCTTTCCTATTATGTTTCCATTTGGGCAAACGGGAAACAAAAAAGCAGAAAAAAACTGGTTTTCCAGAAAAAATCAGAAATAATACGGAAAAATAATATGCATTTGAGTATATTCCGGTGGACCTTCAATTTGGAAACTGGAACAAACGATTGTGAATGTGTGAATACAAAGAGAAAAAGAATAGGGATATGCGCGAGTTAATTAATCAAAACAATCTGACAGTTAAAGTCAACAAAAAGGCAAAAGTCCGGTGTATCAATCCACATATAAGCTCTCGTTTATTTTAACACATTGATGATAGCCTATACTATACCCATTTTCCACATTTTCCCCTTTTTATTATGAATTGATATTATGGCATGATTTGATATCATCAATTTAATATATAAAAGAAACAAATCGTATTCGTAACGCTACGGGGGTGATCTGGCTTTTTTAGGTTCCCGTATATATCCACATACTGGCTCACGAGACGAGGACGACACGAGCAGGAGTTCCATTGTCCTCTCGTTCTCGTGCGTGATTGATATAAAGGACACGCTAGGATAATATATAATATGAGCAGAAAAGCAACAAATGGAGCCGGATCCTAAAAAGGGATACCCCATGGCCCGTGTTCTCCAAGGCTTTTCAGAAAGAATGCCATCGGCAGGCAACAAGCAGTGTCACAAGCATAACACTACTACCTACTCCTACTTTTCGTTGGGTTACTATTGAAAAAAAATATCCAGTGGAACAAAAGATTTTTTTCCTTCCAGGTTTCCGATGGAAAAAGCCCAAACATTCTGAATCAGATCAGATGCATGGCTGAATCACAGAATTGAGACTGAAGTATATAGTATTGCATTAGCCTTGAGCCTAGAAATTGTGGAGGAGACAAAAACATTCTACAAGATCTAGAGAACTTTCTTTTCCGCTGACCCTATGAATGATTATTATGACTATTGCCAATGTCAATTGTCTCCCTTTCCTTTCATCCTGTCCCCATATTATTGCCGGGACCAAACATATTATGTATGATTATTATGGAATCGTTATATATAAAGCATAATTTAAAAATCTTCTCGTTTCTTCTCTCCCTCCAACCTCGAAAAAGGTACAGGATTCGACTAAGTATACAGCTTTGCCTTGAACCAGAAGGCGAAAAGTTCATGCATAATCATAATGATTATTATAAGTGAAAGCGTTGGAAATGTGGAACAGCTTGTAGCTCCCAGTGCAGTACACACGCGTTTCTTTGTAACGCGTACCCAATATCGTTAAAAGAGTGGAGAGAGAGAGCTCCAAGTGTAAAATAGAAGGAGGAGAAAGAGAGCTAGTGTTAGGGAGAACAGTTCTTATTATCATTATCATTATAGAGGGACGCATAATGATGTACGTAGGTATATTCTCTATTACAAAATGAATTGCTAGATGGATGGATTCATTCAACAGGGGCCAGAAGTCAGAGGAGTAGAACATAAAGTTGAAAAGCGATATAAAGTTACAAAGACCAAGACTGGAGAGCAAGTGCTTTAGTTTCAGCAGTTCCAAAAAGACATTCATTTTCTCCAGCATTATACTTTTTTAAGCTAACCATAAACGAGCTGGAAAGCATAAGTAAAGTAAGTGAAGTCGTGCTACCAAGTAAGTCTGCTTACTTACATACAGGAGTGGCAAAGGCAGCTGAATTAAATTGCATATAATCATTATGATGATGATAGTTGTTATAAGATGGTAATATATGAGTGAGCTTTCTTTATTCTTCTTGGCATATATATTTTATTACTCCTTTCCTCTGTCGGCGTATGTCCACGTTGCATATTCATTCTTTCGTTTCCGCATAAAAAACTGGTGAAAAAATGGTGAAAAAAACTTTTCTGATGTAGTTTTCGTGCCCAAAAATCTTACCCTTTTGCTATTATTTACAAGTTTATTGCACTTCTTCGTCTGTGCCAATCTGTTCCGAGGTGGAGGAGCTCGAGGAGCACATAATACCCATGTTGTAAAAAATGACTGTCCTTTTGCTGCAGGCACGTTCGTTTGGTCGTTCACCGACAAATTCACACTTGGCTATAGTAGCATACTTTTACCAGTTTTTTTGCTACAGTAAGCAGAGCACATTCCACTATTTTCTCTTTTTTTTGGCTTGTTTGGTTTGCTCTGGATGACATTGATGCAAAAAGTTGAACTACCAATAAAGTGAGCATCAGCAAAGACAAAATTTTAATGTCACCACACTTTCACTCACATTGTTTGTATGCCAGATTACAAGAAAACAAGTTTATTCTGAGTGCAAACCAGCGTTCATCCTTTGTTTCCTTTTTGTGCATTCCATGAAATGGAAATCAATGTCTGGAAACGTATATAGTAATCAAGCCAAAAAAAAACTTTCTTTCTTTGCATGAGTTGCCTTGATTCTTATTCGTCTCGTTTATTTCCATTTCCAATTTTCCAAGAAGGAAATGGAAGAATGAACTGCATCTATCAGAAACATGAAAGAAACTACACAGGACCACAATGAGTCTGTGGAGGACAGGGATGCGACATAGCCACATCGATTCAAATGCAAAGAAGAAGAAAAAAGTTCTGAGACCATAATTGTACATATGTATAAGGGAGGAATACACTTTCACACACGTTTACAATACATTTGATGCATCCGCTCAGGAATGCATATGGGATCTGAAAAGGATGAGTTCATTTGTAGGAGAGAACGACAATACAACTTCTATTTTTTATTGTTATTTCATTATGATACGCTCTCTGATCTTTTTCCCATTTTCCTTCTCGCTCCTGCTGTCGTCCCAATAAAGAAGTTCAAATGATTGTTTGCATAAGGTTGCATGTCAAGTACACATCCTTATAAACAAGTGCGCATAATAAGCAACTCTCCCTAACAATTCGAGAGTTTTTATTCCCTACTCTTCCACCGCACCACCACTCCTCTCATTCCCTTTCTAAACTTTGACTTGATCATGAATGGAACCAAAGCCGATATGAACAAAGGCTAGTCATCTATACAGAGCTTCACTCACGATAGCTCCTCTCTCCGCTCCTTCCGTCTTTTTCTCTTTTATTCATGCTACCTCAAGCGTCACAAAGGTTCCAAAGGAAGATCAAGGTTAGATGAGCAATTCCGAACGAGAAGTAAACAAGAAAGTAGATATGTGTGTATTTGTATTTATACACATAATGTATATATGTAGTAGTGCATATAGTGCTCGAAAAGCGACACTCCTCACTCCTCCATCCAATTTATGAGAACAGTGCAAGTATAAAGTGCATTACTGAGCATTTATTGTCATTTGAATTGCATTGCACCACTGCTTTTCCATTCTCCAACCAAACCAAAACAACCCCACCAGGCCAGGAGCCGAATTATTTGGGTTAAAG
>LJIJ01003928.1:0-16791 GCA_001718145.1 Orchesella cincta | reverse complement strand
TCCAAGACGTAAAAAACTAACATCAATCGCTATCCTAATATTGTTGGCCGGTAAACACAAATATTTAAAAACGTTTTTAAAAAAATTAACGGTGCACTAATAGTGATTTTTAAAATTTTACAGAATGTTTGAAATTCTTACAAGGAGACTCAAGCCGATGTCATAGGAATTTTGGTAACAGTTCTATCCTCAACACTATCAGTAGCCCATCTTTTTACAGTGGTCATTGGTACTCATTCCACTTGGAATTAGACTGGATCCTTTTTTATTTTGTCTATCCAGTCTTCTTCAAAGAGAGTCCGGTATAGCGGTAACAATCATTTCGCACTTGCTCTTTACAATTGTTTAAACTGAATGTGCTCGGAACATTTTGCTACACCTTAACGTTTCACATTTCCATCACACAAGCAACTTTGAACATTTTACGTCGAATTGAGCAAACTTCCATTTCAGTTCCATTATTAAATAATTTAAAAACGTACCGGACATTTTTTGAACTTCACCTGAAATCTAGTAGAGATGAAATTGCGTTTACGGTCCTGGTTGGCATGAGTGCTGGCTACTTGATGTTAACAGCCTGTGCAACTATATATGGGAAATGAGCTTCTTCCACCACAAGTTTATTGGATTGCCCCAATGGTTACTGCGATTTCCATTGTGGTCATTTCCACTGCTGTTCCCATTTGGTACGTTGCCATAACCTTAGCAGTAAGATTATTGCATAGTTGGAAACTCAAAGCACATTGCAAACGGAGCAGAATGGACCTTAGGGCTTAGACCAATTTCCTTTTATTTCGGATCTATTCGAGAAATAAACAATGAAGCAAAAAGAGAATACTTTGATTCAATTTTTGAACAGACTATGAGTCTTTTGTTGTTTCTCAGGTCTTGATGAAGGAAAATGTGGCTGGTAATAGGCTTACGAAATACATGTTGCTGTAACAATATCAAGTTGTTTGATGTTGATTAACTAAAATAAAAGTGGAATAAAAATTTGAATAATCATCAATTATTTTAATATTATTTGTAAATTTTTAAATTATTTAAAAGACTAACTTGTACTTTGGCCCTTTACAAAATCCAATATTAGTTGGTAATTACTAATTTTCTAATTTACGCAATTTCTCACGAAGCAATTACATTTTAATTGACATTAAAGCAAACCAAACCAGGAGGTCATTAATTCATTCCGTGTTAAATATAACGTTGTAAAAAGAATTCGGGGTATTTTATTATACGTGAAAAAACGTTCGAAAGTGGCTTTTGATATTAAATTAGAAATACTTTAATGTTTTATTCCTTTTTCTAAATTCAAACCAAATCGGTTTACAAAATAATATTCAAGCAACTGCAAAAGTGAAGGCTGAAATAGTAAGCAATGTATGTATGCTCTATACAAATGTCACCTGTACAAGACAGAAAATTAAATTTATTTCTAACATGATAGTTTAAAGTCTGAGAAATTATATTTTCTGATCGTATTTCACCATACCACAATACAGTATGTCAGTTATTCTATTAAAATTATTGTCTAGTTTGCTGGCTCGCTTCTATTTCGGGCTGTTTTATAAAACAATAAAAAAATCTATAACTTTCAGCAAAGGGTGAGCAGTGGAAAGCCGTGTTACAAGTTGACTTTAGAAGGAGAATCCTTTTGGAACATACATTTCTTATCTTTTAAGCGAAATTTCAATCATGGCTAAATAAAATTAACTTTTGTAAGCTTAACGTGTTTCAATTAATGTTTCAAAATTTTCGGCAGTAGGAACTTGAACTGAAAACTCACTGCACTAACTTTCCCATGATATATAACAAAAACTTATACTCTAACTCTTATAACGGCGTCCCCACTTACTTTAAAAGTGTTCTATCTAAAGAATCAAAAAGGCTAATCGCCGTCATTTTAGTAGCTGAAAGTTGGCACACCGGCAGTTTGATTTTTGATGATTACTGTTACACCCTCAAAACTGCTTTTTCCTTTCAAACCACAGAACATGCTACTACCACGTCGCCGAAAATTTGTTACAAACCTATCCATTGTCAACAATGAAGCCTGTGAAAGAATAGAAAAAGAGAAAGTATTAGACTATCATCAAAAGTTATAAAAACGGGTTTCGAGGTAACTACGAATAAATTAAATTGCTGTACAATATCAGATTTGTATATAACTGTGTGTGTTTTACAGTGTGTTTCGAATGTCTGCTTGGGGAATCTGTCAACTGACATCCTCGGAATTGGGTTACATTTTTATAACGACAGTTCTTTTATTTCAAAGGTTATTTTATGTGTTATTCGAGTAGAAGGGATTTTACACAAATTTTTGTGTATGCAGCAATTGTGTAAATTTAGTTGGTTATTAAAAACATTTTAAAAAGAACTTTTTGCTGATGGGGTGCAGGATATTCAAAAGTTAGTAGCAAATATTTCCTACCTAAAAAGACGTTGTATAAGCCTTTTTGTTATATATTATAACAGGTCTACCTGTATTATAAGTTTGCTTTTTTATTTCAACAAAAACTTGTTTTATGTTAATTTATTCTAGTATCGAAGAATTTTTGGTATGTCCCGGTTTTAAATGTGGTTTAAAATCAATGCAAAACCATATTTCATATGTTGTTAACAATCGTTTTTCTAAAAAATATTCCTAATTCTAACAACAGTATATTAAAATATTTTAAACCTGGATTAGACAAGTTATGAGGTTACCTCAAGCTACCAAAAATTTTCTGGTTTTATATTTCGAATTAAATGAGCCCACAAAAAAATGAAGTCAAGTGAAGTATGAGCATGTTTGAATTTCAGTATTTAAATTATTCATGATTTAAAACTCACTTCAAACAATTTTGAGTCATTTTTCAAAACGTTTGGGTCATTTAAATAAAACTAAAATCAACTGGACTGACTTTTTGCAAACTGGAGAATTTTTGCAGTAGCAATAGTACCAGAGAATCTACCAAAGTATTTGGTTCGCAACTTTCCATTTTAAGTACTAAGGGTATCTGGTAAAAAGGAAATTGCTTTATTCTCACCAAAATAAAATGGCATCACCACTTATTCTGGAAGTGTTTTACTTGAATGAAATCATATGGAGCAGAAGGTTCTATGCACGTCACTGCTTTAGATGGAACAAGGAACATCAACAGTTTGATGTTGCTCCAAGCTTGCTCATATCCAACCCTGGTTGATTTTTGGTATCATTCCTGCTTGCATCGTCGGTTTTTCATGTTTATTGTCAATACCTTTAGTTCTGAATGGGTATTCTGAAATCGGAGTAATTTCCCATTCAATGATAATGCTTGGAGAACTGCTATTTAGCTCATTTACATCATCACACATGCTGTATCTTTTTAAACATAGAGAAAACTACTTCTCTCACTTGAACCAAATAATGGTGATAGACAGATCGCTCGTCTATCAGAATAATAAGGAATGGAAGAAGAAGAAAACCGGATTACCCTTAAATGTTTTCCAAATGATTTTAGCCGGTAAGTAAAAGTAACCACACATTATTTTAATTTATTTGCACAAAACTAATAATAAATTTTATTTCGTAGAGTTTTTCAAATTTCTACGCGGAGAGTCAGCCGACGTGATAGGAATTTGGGTCGCAGTACTATCCATAATCTTCGGAATTTCCCCTTTTTTGTTTTTTGTAAGCGCTGTGGTACTTGTTGCCCAGGATATTAGACTGGATCCTTTGTATCCAGTCTACATGTTTATTTTTGGAGAAAGTCCGTCTTTGACGTTTACAATTATTACCTACTGCATCTTTTTTCCTATTATAATTGAATGCTACCGAACATTCAATTATGTACTCACTTTTCACATTTCTATTACTCAAGCAACTTTCAACATTTTACAACGAATCGATCGAAGGTTTGCTTCAATTTCAATGTTACAAAGCATCAAAGAATACCGAACTTTTTTCTTAGTTCACCTAAAGGCTAGCAGGGGTGAAATGGCGTTCATGGTCTTGGTAGTGATGAGTGTTGGCTATTTAACTTTAATGTTGGCTGCATGTTGCACTATAATGGGAAATGAGGTGCTTCCACCACAAGTATATTGGTTTGCCCCAATGATTACTGGAATTTGTATTGTGGTTATTGACATTGCCCTTCCGTTTGGAACACGATGCTATAACGTCAGCAGTAAGTTTTTGCATCGATGGAAACTCCAAGCAAATTCTAAAATGTTGAGAAAAGAGCTTAAAACCCTGAGACCAGTTTCTTTCTACTTCGGATCTTTTCGGGAGTTAAACAATGAAGCAAAAACGGAATACATTGATTCAATTATTCAGCAGACTATGAGTCTTCTTGTGTTTCTGAGGTCTGGTTAAAGTTTCATTTTGCTGTTGGAAGGTTTTAAAAAAAACTTATCTGTTTGATTTCTAAGATTGTTAAATGTTAAAAGCAGAAACATGACTTCCTTTTTTAGGATTAGTTTAAATTACAAAGCGATTAGACAAAAGTTAAACAATAATTTCACAACAAACTTAACAATAATATTAATATAAAGTTTAGTGATCAAAATTGTGAAATGCACAAAAGTTTGTTGACATAATGTACTACATATAGATTATCGATGTAAGTTGAGGAGTGACGTTGAAGTTTAGTGTTTCGGACTAACACATCACCTTGGATCCTGATGGGTAAGAGCAAATGACATCAACATTTTCACTGCCATTTGACAAGCATCAACGTATTGTAGATTTCGACACGATTGTCCACAGCGGACAATTGTTGTTGACTGGATCAGCATGAATATTGACAGGTGTTGGAGACGTTGTTGCTCAGAACCAAAAAGGGGTTTGTTGGTTGGTTTTGTATACTATTGTTGTTAGCAACTCTGGTTCAAAAAATTTATACATCTGGGCCAAGTTGTCCATTAAATGTCACTAATCTGTCTACTAACGTCACTATTCATAAAATGCTTTAAAACTAGTTGAACGTAAAAATTAGAAGGTAACCAGAATACAGACAAGCTAAAGTTGTCAGGCGACAGCTAGGATGGCAAGTAAACGCCACAATATAAAACTTAAGTTACACGACGGACAGCTATTGTATTTTTAGTAATCATCGAATGCTAGCAGATTGGCGTTATCACTAATGGGAATAAAAAGTGCGGAGAAGTCACTAATAACATACAATAATCAAGCTTCTTTAGTAATGTTCAGTGACGTGTCTAGAAATCTTCATTGTTGTTGCAAATATTTCTTTTCATTAAAAAATATAGTTTTCTAATTATCCATACATTGTTTATCTGTATTTGTTGTGTTCATATTTCTTGTTTTTATCATGCAGATTGTATTCAATGATTAGGAACTGGTCAGATCAAAACTTAGATAAACATGTTAAAATTATACTGTCACCAATCCGGAACAATGTATACTGCCTGTCATTGTCGATCAAGAGGTTTTACTTTGTGACATTAATAATACCAATCTTCTTGTCTCAAATGTTATTAGGGATTATCAGCAAAACAAGTCCAACAAATTAATTCACAGTTAATTTCTCATATCAATAGTAAAATCAGAAATAGACACGTTGATAACGAAAGGAATTTATATAACATACGGGATAATAGGATGTTAATTCAACTAAACCAATTAAATTACTATTGTTATACTTAACTATCAGTGACTGTCAATCTAAAAAAGTGATTTGATATTCGATTTCCATTATTTGATCCAAATAATCTTCAGAGTGATGTAAGTCAAAAGTCTCTTGAGTTTGAGTCTTTTCCTAATCAGTTTAGTCGTTCAACTTTCACCATGCTGAACTCTCGAAACATCTACACCCGCTTTCTCTTCGGTTATTTAGCCTGGTCTAAATACCTCGGTGGAACATTATTCCACTACGACCCCAATTCCAAGAAACTCTGTCTTCTCCCTTGGAAATGGTACCGATTTCAATTTCAACTCCGTCTCAAAATAGCTTGGATTCTTACCTTCCTCTCTATTCTGGAATCACTCCACTTTCACCAAACCAAAAAGAACAAATCTTCCTCCCACGGGAATACCATGATCCTCCATCTCTTTTATCTTGGTTGCTTCACTGCTTTCACCTACACAAATCAAGTGCATTGGAGAAAGCAAAAGGAAATATGCAACCTTTACAACGCCATGGTTGACTTTGAGCGGAAGTATGGAGAAAGTTTGAAATCTTCAGGGAAAGCATTTCTCCTCTACACCATCTGGGTCATGTGTGGAGTGATGGTGGGAAGAATGCTCATAATTTTCACTTTCCCTTGCGTTCTCGACGTTGTTGGTTCCTCTCTGATTGAAGAATGTCGGTTAAACGAGCATGCGAATGAGCTGGCAAGACTTACAGTTTCAAAATCACTGGATTTAACTAAAATGGCCGTGATTACCCTGAACTACACGATTTTTGGAGGATTTTACCCTGGATTCATTGCGGAACTTGTGTGCTTTCTCTACATTCCCTGTCTATTTCTAAATCAGCAGCTTGAATCAGCCAAAAGGTGAAACATTTTTAAATTTTTAAAAAATTCCGAATTTAAAAAAAATTTTCTCTTTAAGATATATCACCTACCCGGGAATCCAGCCTTTCAAGAAAGCTCTCTACTTTCGACAGCTGCAACTCATGCTCATTTCCCACAATTGGATTCACAAAACCTACGGAGTTGTTGCTGGACTGGGGCAATCTGTATTTCTCATGACGATTTGCATCTATTGCTTGATCAACATGCATGATTCAATTCTATTCGTCCACTTGTCCTTCTTTGTCAGCACTGGAGCTCAATGCTTCATCACAATCATCGCTGTTGGAGGTACACTTGGAGAGGTTTACGTTTCTTCTCACAAACTAATGAAGAAAGTAAAAGCAGCAGATTCTCTGCAAAGAGACAACTGGTTCCGAAGGGTATTTCTATCATGGCCCCTTCTAAAAGTGAGGTTTGGCCAAGTCAACTTCCTAGATCGACTTTCTCCCGTGACGTTGGTTGATTTTAGTATTTGTCTCACGGTAAATATGATTTTAGTAGGTAGAACCTAATTTACAAAATGAATTCAGACAAGAAATAAAGCAAAATAAAAGTGTAAAATCTTTCAGGAATTGCTTTTGTAGCAGTAAAAAAAATTGTGAAAACAAACGCTCAAGAAAATCAATACAATTTGCAAAAACTACCGTAGTAAGTTTTCTCTTGAGTTTCAGTTTGGGGTTTGCTTTGATAATTGCTTAAGATAATAATCAACCTTGCATCATGTGGAAAAACAAGTGTAGATAATTGCTCGCGTGTGTGGCTTTCTTGTAAGTTTTTAGCAAAAAATTCAAAATTATCCAGACATAGTCCTAAACTTTGAGTAAGAATCAAGGTATAATTATAGAGATTGTATCTACATTTCTAGCTATCTCCTCACAAATGTGGTGTATACTGATATGTTTATAAAAAAATTATGATAACAATGCTCAAGTCTCGTCTAGATTGAGACACGTGTCATGTAAACAAGTAAAGTTGTTTAGTTTAGGTAGTTCCTTGAGCTTTTCCTATGCCTATATTTTTGTTGTTAATTTGAACTGACCATGGTTTTACCCATTCGTACCCTAAACCAAGTGACTTTTCTTGTCAACAAAAATCGTACTCATTTATTCATAAAAACAAGCAAATCACAAAATTTTTATGTTTTTAGATAGTTTTACCCAATAATTGCACACTTTCTAGATTTTATCTTTTAAGAACATGTTTGCTACCTGATAAATTGAGGAAACGGAATTTCAATTGAATAACATTGACGCCAGTTGTCTGAAAAAAGTTTATAAAAGGGAAATCTCTACCTTCTCAAACTATTTATATTTTTCTTCAAATTTTGAACTTTTCCTTAGCTAAAATATCATCATGCAGATTGCAGGTACTCTGAAAAAGCGGCGTCGGAGAAATCTCGCCAAAGTCACTGGTCTCTCCACTATCCAATATAGCGAAACAGACGATAACTACGACGGGAAGGCTGTTTTTACATCAAATACGAGTGATAACATATCCTACCACGTTTCAGGCAGGCTGGGGCAACGTGAAACTAGGCTAAAAATGTCAGCTCTACTTCAAGATTCAAACACCAGGGTAACTCGAGACCCCACTTTCCACATGGAAGCCGAAGACGACGACGACATCCTTGATGAAACGGACTACGAACAAGCCGAGCTCCCATGCGGACGCTGGTGGAGTCAATCCGCCGTATTTCCTGACAAATGGACAATAGCTCGGCTTCGTCAAATCGTAATTTTGGGAGCTTTTTCTGGACCTTTCCTTGGCTCTGGAATTCTAAAACTCATCAACTAGACAGATGGTCTCCTTTTTGGGAGAAAGCTTGGAATATCCAATGGTACATCATTACCGTTCACACGAGCCTTCTCACACTATTTCAGTTTTACGCCATGGGACACTCAATAGCTGTGGGGCAACATGCAACATACAGGGAACTGTTTATGAGCAGTTTCTCAGTCTTTTGGTATGTTTGTGCCGTCTGCTTCAACATCAACATGTATATCTACAAGGATCAGATAAGATCGTATGTAAATACGCTCTTCAAATTTAATTCGGAATTTATGAAAAAATACGTCGTGGATTTGGAAGGGTATTCGGACGGCGGGAGGATTGTGATTAACTTGAGCATTCCTAGCAATACTTGCCAAGTTTTTGTGAGCGTGGCGCTCTTTCTCGTGATGCCTTTTCAACCTTGGTACCTGTTTTCATATGTTTATCCAAACCTTGGTATTGGCTCATTCCGGGGGATTCAAGAATTTATTGTGGTGGGGCAAGTTATCCAATTATATTTATATCAGTGGGTCGTCGTGGCGCATACGAATAGTATGGAATTTTGGTTGAGAGAAAGCCAGTAAGTTAATTTTTAATATTTCTCGTTTCCTTTTTTTTAAATTTTAGTTTTCTTCTTATTTTCAGCAGAAATAATGACAGTGGATACACAATTGATGAGCTGAGACACCCAAAAACTGCAATTGAAACGTATAGAATTTTGCAAATTGTCGCGACTTGCTTCAATGATTGCATGGCTCCACTGGCGTTTCCGATGATGAAACTCCATATTTTTGCAGCGCTGATTCCTTGCGGATTTGTATTTATTCGGAGTTTGAATCACGTTTTTATTGAGGAATTTCCTGGGATATGTAAGAAAACTCAAGCTAATAAATTTTTGTTATTTTTTATTTTCAAGAAATTATTGAAGTCTTAATTTTAGTAACTTATCCAATTGGAATCTTGACTGTGCTACAACTGGCTTTGCAACTTTGTCGCTGGCAGCAACCGTGTTTGATCTAGCTTGCGGATTTGTCGACTCCTGGAGTCGCACTAGGCACAAGAGTTTCCGGAGGATTTTGATGTCCTGTCCAACTCTCAAGGTGAAAGTGGCTCGGTTTTATTTCGTAACTGTGGCAACAACTATCACGTTTTTTAAGGCGATTGCTGATTATATTATTGATTGTATTATTACATTCCCATAAAATATTCTACACAACATGTTTAACCATTAAAAACTAGGAATAAACAGCAGAATTAATTTTCAAAATTTAACTTAATTCACAGACCAGGCTAGCAAAGACTGCCGATGGTTCGTTATGGACTTGACTCCAGAATGTAGCTCCGCCGTGAGACACATTGGTTAATCCATCATCCAATAAAAGTTGACGGAAGAGCTAGCTTGAATAAAAACGCGCGAATGGATTTGTTTTTTCTTTAGAGTAGATGCTTTTCGACACTTTCATACGAATTGATTATTCATTCATAATGAATAGTCCTTGTTTACAAGCGAGAGCTGGCTCTCTTTGTTCATTAATGTGTCATGTGACTTTTATGGGAGGAGCCTATGCTTTCTCATTGGGAGTCAAGTCCATAACGAACCATCGGCAGTCTTTGATAGCCTCGTCTGTGAACTTAATTTATTACAATTGAATTTTAATATACTTATTTAAAAATCTTAACTGGGGTTGAGAATGCTGCTTTAAAGGTGTTGCATGTAGATTTAACTTTGTTCCATATTAAAATGATTGTAATTAAATACTTATGTTTAGTTTTTTCTACAAAAAAGCTCACCGTCCCGGCACGGTCGGAAGGATGGCACCATGTAGCGCACTCTTCGAATTTCTCTGAAAACGGATTCTTCTTCAAATACTCCAGGATAAAATTCGTTTTTAAATTCAAAACCTGGAATATTTTGAAGCCACATGTTTTGGGGAAAGAGGGATACGACAATTTCACAAGTCCAAGGCTTTGTATTTATTGAAAAATCTTCGATTTTTAGCTCGGAGCAGGTGTGGATGGAATCAGCAAAGTATTTGGAGATATTGCACGCAACTTTTTCGTTGTAGGCACCTCCATTTATATTGGAAACCTGCAAAACCATGTTTTTGGGGAAATGGAGGGATTTAGAAAAGAGTCGAGAGTGGTGCAAACCACCACCGAAATAAACTAAGGCGGGTTGCAGTTCTCTGAGAATAATGGGGATATCTAACGGGGGCAAATCAATATTTTGAAAATTGGTCAGGTGGACGAAACAGTTTTGAAATGCGGTTAATTGTTTGTTTAAATTTTCAACAATGATGTTTTGAAAGTAAAGCTTTTCAGTTTTAATTTGATCAAAGAAAATTCCAGGGTCGATGAAAGGATTTGTGTAATAGGGTTGTTGAAACGTTGAAACTTCTAACAATAGAGTAAATATTACGACGAAAACTTTGGATGCCTCCATTTTAAGCGACTCAGAACGCCTTTGGAAATGCTTTACAATTCATTTATGATTTTTCCAAATTTCCCTTATCTCAAAGCAGCATAACATTTATATTTTTACCCTCTTTTGAAGTGCGATGGAAAACGAATGCAAGGAAAAATCAATTTCGTAAACTGATAGGTAGTCGGGTAGAAAATAATTTCCAAGTTAATTTCCTGATACAAATGAACCTACTCATAGTGTTTATCAGCTTACGGCTTAGCTTCTGCTAATGAGAAATCCCAAGTAATGACAAAAATTCTATTAACTTGTTTATTAAAATTTCTTTTTTAAATGTCGACAGCAAGCAGAAAAGCTTATAAAAAACAGCACCAATAGTTCCAAGCAGCAAATTAAAAATTGTTCTAGAATATTGTCTTTGTTGTTTGTCAAACTCTCCAATATTTTTTGGCTTTGTTTAATTTGCCAGCTTGGTTATTTGCTATCTTGCGTGTTTCAAAAAAGTGCAATTAACTGCAGAATTTCTAATAAATCTTTCTTTCTATTTGCCTTGCTCATTGCTTGGCAGCAGAAGTTTTAAATGACCACGCGATTAATTAGTCAGATAAATAAAAGCTTGATTAAAACAGCAGCTTGATAAAACTCCAGCTTTAATTAAAAATCTTCAGAATCTTCCAAAGTTTTCTTGGATAAAATATATTTTTCAATAATTAAAATAACCAGGCAAATAATAATAAGCATTATATTTAAAAGCTGAACTGAGTTGGGCAGCTTGATACGTCTGAAGGTCACGTTCAAGTGGAGTAACATGACTTCTTAGAGGCTTCTGGAATCCATCTTTTACGAAATATTCTTAACATTCCACGCTCGTGCATTCTCAAAATTCTAGAAAATTCAAACATGCGTTAATTTATTGGAAAACTTAAATTATGCATAATTAAAAATCTGATAATTACCCCAAATTAATCTCTTTTTTATAGGAAACCCCTTTCTTAAATACATGACCCAAGGGTAGCTCAGCTCAAACACGGAAATCTTTCCCCAACTACAAGGAAAGCCGCCCAACTGTCTATAAATCTGATCAGAGCCAGTTTCCTCATCAATAATGTAGGTGGAAGGTGACCTCCTCACCTCCTTGATGGACTGTTCAAATGACTCGAAAACAAATTCGGAATCTTTTGACTTTTGCAGAAAATCTTTTACAGATGGAATATTAGAAAGGGAGTCCAACATAAACTTGATTGTGGAGGAATTTTCATTGTAGCCAATTTCCAGCATTATCCTGTAATTTGATTGGAGTAGTGATGTAACTGAGTTGACAGAGTAGCGGTTTATGGCAAAGAAAGAGGTTAGAATTCAGGTATACGAGCCCATGATGATAATCATTGTGATTGATAATGTAGTTGTAGTTATCAAGGTACTGTTTTGATAAAAAGTCAGGTGCCTACCTCGTTGCAAGCTCACGGTTAGAATAGTATTCCTTGTTAGTTGTTCTACCTTCTGAATTGATTGTATATGTCAATTATGCAGCCTGTAGACCAAAAATTGTAAAATTGAATAAAACGTTTGATAAATGAATAAATAATTAGGTAGCTAGCTTTCGCTTAGTCATGGCTTAACTTAAAATAGTTCAGATTTCAACGGGTGTAATTATCCAGACGTTTTCCGAGTATTTTTACCGCTAAATTTCAGAGTTTTGGGCTATAATTTATTAGGGAGTACATGTTCAGCTTTATTATTTTAAATAACAATCATAGATCATTAAGGAAACAGTGGAAAGCTGTTTCAAATCAAGTAATTGAAACAACAATTTGCAAAATTTGCTGCGTAATTTACTGAAAAAATTTATACCAGCTAAAGCTTTAATCAATACCAATGAAAAATGCCCAAAAGAGGACTCATTCTTACTTTGATATATTTTGGCAAAAGTAATCTGAAATCAGAACTCACAACAACGTTTTAGTGGTATCATTCCATTCACTTAAGCAAATCCAAAAAACAAAATACACTGCGAAAACTTACACATCTTGATTCAGTAAACACACTCGAACTCTAATGGCGTCTCCACTCGTTTTGGAAGTTTTTCACTTTAATGAAGTCGTTTGGAGCGGAAGTTTTTATCCCTGCCACTACTTTAGATGGAACAAGAAACATAAGCAGTTTGATGTTGCCCCAACCTTAAATTCCATTAAACTATGGTGGGTTTTTGGAGTTATTCAACAATTCATTTGGTTTTTGGCAAGTATTTTTGCAATACATGTAGTTCTAAACGGGAACTTGCCAATTTTTCATTTTTTTCTCCTGCTAGCCGAAGTATTGGCAAGTATTTATACACTTTTAATCACGGTGTACCTTTCCAATCACCGAGAAAATTATTTCTCCCACCTAAATCGGATTATGGTTACCAACCGGACTATCGCGTATCAAGAGACGTCCTTCAACTGGAATCCAAGACGTAAAAAACTAACATCAATCGCTATCAAAATGTTTTTGGCCGGTAAACACAAATATTTAAAAACGTTTTTAAAAAATTAACGGTGCACCTAATAGTGATTTTTAAAATTTACAGAATGTTTGAAATTCTTACAAGGAGACTCAGCCGATGTCATAGGAATTTTGGTAACAGTTCTATCCTCAACACTATCAGTAGCCCCTATCTTTTTTACAGTTGGTCATTTGGTACTCATTCCACTTGGAATTAGACTGGATCCTTTTTATTTTGTCTACCTAGTCTTCTTCAAAGAAAGTCCGGGTATAGCGGTAACAATCATTTCGCACTTGCTTCTTTACAATTGTTTAACTGAATGTGCTCGGACATTTTGCTACACCTTAACGTTTCACATTTCCATCACACAAGCAACTTTGAACATTTTACGTCGAATTGAGCAAACCTTCCATTTCAGTTCCATTATTAAATAATTTAAAAACGTACCGACATTTTTGTACTTCACCTGAAATCTAGTAGAGATGAAATTGCGTTTACGGTCCTGGTTGGCATGAGTGCTGGCTACTTGATGTTAACAGCCTGTGCAACTATAATGGGAAATGAGCTTCTTCCACCACAAGTTTATTGGATTGCCCCAATGGTTACTGCGATTTCCATTGTGGTCATTTCCACTGCTGTCCCATTTGGTACACGTTGCCATAACCTTAGCAGTAAGATTTTGCATAGTTGGAAACTCAAAGCACATTGCAAACGGAGCAGAATGGACCTTAGGGCTTTAAGACCAATTTCCTTTTATTTCGGATCTATTCGAGAAATAAACAATGAAGCAAAAAGAGAATACTTTGATTCAATTTTTGAACAGACTATGAGTCTTTTGTTGTTTCTCAGGTCTTGATGAAGGAAAATGTGGCTGGTAATAGGCTTACGAAATACATGTTGCTGTAACAATATCAAGTTGTTTGATGTTTGATTCACTAAAATAAAAGTGGAATAAAAATTTGAATAATCATCAATTATTTTTGTAAATTTTTAAATTATTTAAAAGACTAACTTGTACTTTGGCCCTTTACAAAATCCAATATTAGTTGGTAATTACTAATTTTCTAATTTACGCAATTTCTCACGAAGCAATTACATTTTAATTGACATTAAAGCAAACCAAACCAGGAGGTCATTAATTCATTCCGTGTTAAATATAACGTTGTAAAAAGAATTCGGGGTATTTTATTATACGTGAAAAAACGTTCGAAAGTGCCTTTTGATATTAAATTAGAAATACTTTAATGTTTTATTCCTTTTTTTAAAATTCAAACCAAATCGGTTTACAAAATAATATTCAAGCAACTGCAAAAGTGAAGGCTGAAATAGTAAGCAATGTATGTATGCTCTATACAAATGTCACCTGTACAAGACAGAAAATTAAATTTATTTCTAACATGATAGTTTAAAGTCTGAGAAATTATATTTTCTGATCGTTATTTCACCATACCACAATACAGTATGTCAGTTATTCTATTAAAATTAGGTTGTCTAGTTGCTGGCTCGCTTCTATTTCGGGCTGTTTATAAAACAATAAAAAAATCTATAACTTTCAGCAAAGGGTGAGCAGTGGAAAGCCGTGTTACAAGTTGACTTTAGAAGGAGAATCCTTTTGGAACATACATTTCTTATCTTACCAAGCGAAATTTCAATCATGGTAAATAAAATTAACTTTTGTAAGCTTAACGTGTTTCAATTAATGTTTCAAAATTTTCGGCAGTAGGAACTTGAACTGAAAACTCACTGCACTAACTTTCCCCATGATATATAACAAAACTTATACTCTAACTCTTATAACGGCGTCCCCACTTACTTTAAAAGTGTTCTATCTAAAGGAATCAAAAAGGCTAATCGCCGTCATTTTAGTAGCTGAAAGTTGGCACACCGGCAGTTTGATTTGTGATGTACTGTTACACCCTCAAAACTGCTTTTCCTTTCAAACCACAGAACATGCTACTACCACGTCCGCCGAAAATTTGTTACAAACCTATCCATTGTCAACAATGAAGCCTGTGAAAGAATAGAAAAAGAGAAAGTATTAGACTATCATCAAAAGTTATAAAAACGGGTTTCGAGGTAACTACGAATAAATTAAATTGCTGTACAATATCAGATTTGTATATAACTGTGTGTTTTACAGTGTGTTTCGAATGTCTGCTTGGGGAATCTGTCAACTGACATCCTCGGAGTTTGGGTTACATTTTTATAACGACAGTTCTTTTATTTCAAAGGTTATTTTATGTGTTATTCCGAGTAGAAGGGATTTTACACAATTTTTTGTGTATGCAGGCAATTGTGTAAATTTAGTTGGTTATTAAAAACATTTTAAAAAGAACTTTTTGCTGATGGGGTGCAGGATATTCAAAAGTTAGTAGCAAATATTTCCTACCTAAAAAGACGTTGTATAAGCCTTTTTGTTATATATTATAACAGGTCTACCTGTATTATAAGTTTGCTTTTTTTATTTCAAACAAAAACTTGTTTTATGTTAATTTATTCTAGTATCCGAAGAATTTTTGGTATGTCCCGGTTTTAAATGTGGTTTAAAATCAATGCAAAACCATATTTCATATGTTGTTAACAATCGTTTTTCTAAAAATATTCTAATTCTAACAACAGTATATTAAAATATTTTAAACCTGGATTAGACAAGTTATGAGGTTACCTCAAGCTACCAAAATTTTCTGGTTTTATATTTCGAAATTAAATGAGCGCACAAAAAATGAGTCAAGTGAAGTATGAGCATGTTTGAATTTCAGTATTTAAATTATTTATGATTTAAAAACTCACTTCAAACAATTTTTGAGTCATTTTTCACAAAACGTTTGGGTCATTTAAATAAAAACTAAAAGATCAACTGGACTGACTTTTTGCACACTGGAGACTTTTTGGCAGTAGAAACTGGAGCGCTAATCGACTTTCGTATTTGCTTCTTAGCTTGCAATTTTAAACATTAAGAACATCTGCTAAAAAGAAATTGTTTTATTCTCACCAAAATAAAATGGCATCACCACTTATTCTGGAAGTGTTTTACTTAAATGAAATCATATGGAGCAGGAAGGTTGTATGCCCGCCACTACTTTAGATGGAACAAGGAACATCAGCAGTTTAACGTTGCCCCAAGCTTACTCTATATCAAACATTGGTTTATTTTTGGAATCATTCCTGTTTGCATCGGGGGGTTATCTAGTTTATTGTCAATGCCTTTAGTTCTGAATGGGTATTCTAAAATTGGAGTAATTTCCCATTCAATAATAATGCTTGGAGAACTGCTATTTAGTTCATTTACATTATCACACATGTTGTATCTTTTTAAACATAGAGAAAACTACTTCTCTCACTTGAACCAAATAATGGTGATAGACAGACCGCTCGTCTATCCGAATAATAATGAATGGAAGAAGAAGAAAACTGGATTACCCTCAAACATTTTCCAAATGTTTTTAGCCGGTAACTAAAGATATCCATACATTTAAATTTATTTGCACTAAACTAATAATAAATTTTGTTTCGTAGAGTTTTTCAAATTTCTACGCGGAGAGTCAGCCGACGTGATAGGAATTTTGGGGTCGCAGTACTATCCATAATCTTTGCAATTGCCCCTTTTTGTTTT
>LJIJ01003927.1:0-16798 GCA_001718145.1 Orchesella cincta | reverse complement strand
TGCACAAAACTTATCTCCACAATGGAAGTTGTGAATGCCTTACTGGATATGGAACAGGAATTCATACATGATCAAGAGCAAGGTATTTTTCCAAGCTTTGTTATATGTATGAAAAATTTCTAAAACTTTTTTTCCGTAAAGATGGGTCAAGTAAATTCTGTTGGGAAAATGGAAATACAGCAATGGCAAACCTCCTCTGCAAACTGATAGTTCTTTCTGCTCAAACTGTCCCAATTATTTTTGGAATGGCAGGAATATTTTTGAAGGAGTTTCCAGGAAATCTTTTTCTCTTTATGGAAAACACGCTTCGATCATGATAAATGGGGAGTAAGAAATGCTTTACTTGTCCCAATAAATGTCCTGATGTGGCATTCTCTGCAATACAATAGCTTTCTTTTGTGTAGAGCTTCTTCTGACTCTGACCTATTTCCGATTGGCATTGCTTCACATTGTAACGTAAGTATTTTTAAGCAGAGTAAATTATTATGATTGCAAAGAAAAACTAATAATTTTAATTTTAGCTGGATGAGTAACAAATTCAAAACCAGAAACTTCAGAAAAATATTCATGAACTACAATAGGATTCAGGTGTTGGTTTCAATCCTTCAAAGGTATTCATTCAGCAGTTTTTATTCATCTTCTGTTGTGAATGTCTTGTTGCCAGATTGTCTCATATATGTCATTCTACAAACTTTTCAAACTGGCATAAATACCCGAATCTTTATTTATTTGTATGTAAATTTTATGTTTGTATGTTTGTATGTTGTATGTTTATTTGTATCATTCCAGAATACTTGGAAAGGTTTTGCAATCCAATGATAAAATATTGAGAAATCCATACTACAGAAGGCAGGGTCAGGCAACGCCCAAAATAAAAATTAAGTTGACATGTTATTGATTGGTAGAAGTCGAAAGCAAGCGGTGCAAGATAAATTATTTAGATAAATTATTTAAATTGGCAAGTAGAGATTTAAAAATTAGAGCAGACGAGCATAAGTACAATCTTTTGACCTTCAACGTAGCAGAATCGGGTGTAGCTAACCATGCTATTACAAATAATCACAACATCGATTTCTCAAAAACCCAATTAATTGAAAAAGAAACTGACTACTACCGCCGCAAAATGAAAGAAAGTTTATACATCAGACGAACACCAGCCACAATGAATAAAGACACTGGATGGAAAATCAACCCAATATGGACCGATATTTTACTTCCCCCACCACCATAGAGATATTCGCATTTACATAATATTTGTACATTAGCCCAAAAAATCATTTTTGTGAAAAAATTATGTTTAGTTCCTCAGATTTTCAGTATTTTCGATTTGCCCTGATGAAAAAGTTCGTGTAGCTTTGAAACGTTGGCATAATAAATATTTAACCACTTATACCCCGTAAAAAACTATTCTAATCAAATTGTTTAATTAGGAATGTTTGTGCAAACAAGTATAGATTGTTATGATTGGCATAACGTTTACAATATTACGCAGGTTTATCAGCTAAAAAGTATTGATTGAAAAACCGAGAAGCGTTAGTGTTGAAAACACACTTGATAATGAATAATTCGCGAAATCAAATGGTGGTTTGATTTTGATTTCTTTCCTGTAAACATGGATAATGATAATGATGAATGCAGACTGGAGATTTTTTTGTATTAAGTGGGATCATTCAGTGTCTAAATGGAAATTGGTAATAAATAATTTTTGTTGTCTCGCAACCTAATAATTTATCTTTTTGTAATGGATTACGAAATGCAAAGTGCATTTCCTATCTCATTCTCATTAATCATTAAATGAGAACACGATGACACGAAGGTTGGCCTGCATGAAGACAACCTCGAAGTCATCGCTCTCTCATTGCATGATGTAGCCATTGAAAGAGAAGTGAAGGGATTCTACTTTATAACTAAAGCCGATGTAACTGTGTTATGTCGGTACATACTTATACCTATATAATACCTATGTTATAGTATATAAGAAATGCAGGTGCGTACAATAAAGCAGTAGAGTTTACCACAGGAACCAGTCGCTACGTTCAACACTTATTGAAGCATCTAGCATCCATAAGCATTACGAATACGCTTCGTAACATTGGAGGCACCACCTACGTGAACAGGAATCTCCCACAGTCAACGTAAGAAAAATAAATACCGTATATAAAATAAACAAAGTTTTCATAAAAACCAGATATAGGCATAAACCCCGAGTTATAGGGATATAACGGTACATAGGCATATATACGTACGTACATAGAAACTCTACTCCGCACACATTTTTTATGTGTCCGTAAGACAAACACTCAGCGACAATTCACGTGTAGAAGCAGGTCTGATCAACCTTGATACATACACATGAAGAGAGTGAATACAGTGAGAAGCCCAGTACATACTCGTAGCAGAGCAAGAGCCTCTCAGTTATATACATTGAATGATCCCGTTGCTTTAGAAAGGGACATCAGAAAAAAAGGAGATTAGATATTAATCAAGCACGTTCACATCCTAATATAGTACTCAGCCTAAGAGATACACAATTGTTAGATGAGACAACACTGTTATTGCCAAACACAACTTCATTATTACAGAGTCCAGTCTACCCATACACACTAACAAATGCAAATAGCATATTAGCATTACCAGTGTACGATTTTTTGCCGCAGGGTTTCGATTTTGGAAAGGCAAACAAAGATTTTCTAGATAGACCACAATCGGCTCCGCCAACATTAAGCCAAACTACAGAAACTCATATCAAACATAATATAGAACGTACACAACCACAAGCAGGCCCGAGTAGACTAACTAACCCGTTTAGCCACACGATTGAAAATAACGCAGAACGAGAAGTGAACAAAGTGAAAAAGTTACGACACACAAAAAAAGTGCGCAACTTCGACTTCTTCTTCAATAGTGATAGTGATAATACGTTAAAATCATCAAGTGATAGTGAGAGCGAAAGTGAACATATGTCAACCCACCAGGCTCTCCACCAGTTAAGATGACTACGCCCCCAGCCCCCGTCATCGTCCTCCCATCGAGCGAACAGGTACGTTATGACGGCAGTGGAAATGTCAAACACTTCTTTGATTTATATGACCAACTATGTGAAGATTACTTATGGGCAGACGACCAAAAACGGATACAAAAACTTTTAACTTACTTATGCGAGTTTGCACTCGATTGTTACAAAACATTCTTGTCTGACTTTGCTAGAACCCATATAATAGAGAAAAACATATGGCAAGCAGGGAATCCTGCATACCCTACATATGCTAATCTCAAAAACTACATCATAGAGGCATTTAAGAGTAAAGAGACCCCCGAGTCTTTAGAGAGAAAAATCTCTGCCTCCCAATACATAAAATTTGACAGTGCAGCAGAATACATATATACTACACTCCGCTTACTTCACCGTCTTGATCCTCATATGACTGAGGCTAGACGTGTACGGTATCTGTGTAGAGGACTTCCAGATGATCTGGGCAAGGATATATATATGAGTGAACCATCAGACTCGAAAGCTGTTCTAAAAAAGTTAGAGCAGTACGAAAAATATAAGAACATGAGAGGTAATAGGGAGTTGAACACTCATGAGACAGACGAGACACCAATGAAGCAATTCGTTGACGACTTAAAACGTGAATTACATACAATCATACATCCACGTGGTGGCCAGAACCAAGCATCCCATTCACGTGGTGGCTCCCAAGCATCGCAAACAAGCCAAGCATACAGACCCCCATATCAGGCTCGTCCATACAACCCATACTCACACAAACAACAACAGCAGCCCCGCGCTCAATATAGCAGTAGCAGTACTAACTCATATCGCGGAGGATATGCCGCAGCAGCATATCGTCCATATCCACCACCTCAAGGCAATACAAGTAGAGGCAGAGGCCGTTCATTTAACACATCACGACCACCTCTTCAGCCCCGTCCGTTTATTGGGCGTGGATACGGCCCCGGTAGACGGCCAACACCAGATAACTTGCCACGTTGCTACCATTGCAACTTGATAGGACACATATTTCGTCATTGTCCATACACAAAAAACTAATGTATGCCAGCGAAGAAGGGGTCCCGCTGGCTATACGTGAACAATTATTCTATACCCCTAGCATTCATCCAAAACTACTCTTTATTATAGGCAAAGTTAACACACAGAATTTTGTGATCATGCTAGACACTGGAGCTACATGCTCCGGAGTCAACACAAAAAATTCCAAACCTCAAATTCAAGGAATGTAGGGCTTCATTACAATGCCTGACCGGCCCGTTAAAAGTGAAACAACGAGCATCTTTTACACTACAGTTAGGGGACCAACAAATCCCCCATTTGGCATATGTCATAGATAACATGCGTAGAAATATACTGATAGGTAACGATTTCCTCTCCAAACATAAACCTATCATAGATTACAAACACATGGTGTTTGCTATCAACAACACCATCATTCCACTTTTTCATGAAGAGTCTTCGGCCAAAGAAAGCCTCGAAAAACTCAACTCTATTACAAAGAACATAGTAACTTCACCACATCGCGAATATATAGTAGCAGTCGAAATCGACACAAGAGTGCCTGCTCATGCATACACACACATCCCCATAAAAATAGAATATAAAGAACATTTGCAAGATAGAGCGTATGTCTTCAGCCCGAAAAAAAACATGCTGCTTGACTACTCGTTAATAAGCCCAAACTATTTTTTTAAAACAAACTCTATAGAATCTATATGTGTGCTTAACACACAAGGCATACCAATGACAATTCATAAGAACACCCGTATAGGCACAATAAGACAAGCAGAAGAAATTTATGAGATTGACGCACAACAGAATAGCACACAAACTTGCATAAGGCGCACTCCACGACCACTTTCACAAGAAGAGATTGACTCTCTAAACTTGAACAAAAAACTTCCAACCGACCAAATAACGCAACTCACAAATCTCATACGGCCATATGGCGATGTTTTTAGCTTTTCATCACTAGACATAGGCTGCTATCAAGGAGCATACCCAAAAGACAAGAAAATAGGCATCAACACAGGCGACCACCATCCAATATCGTCACGTCCTTTCAAACACAGTCTAACCGAACAAAAACTCATAAATGCAGAGATTGAGCAACTGCTCAAAATAGGCATAATTAGACGCTCTCAGTCCCCTTGGTCATCCCCTGTTTTGCTTGTGAAACGCAAAAGTGAGCCAGGCAGGCCACGTCTTTGCGTCTCATATGTTAAACTAAACAACATCATTCCAAATGACTCTATGCCTTTACCACCTATCAATACAATCTTTGAAATATTGCGAAACTGTAATTATTACACTGTCGTCGACATAGCCTCAGGTTTCCACCAGCTAGAACTAGACGACGAAGCCTGCGAAAAAACAGCATTTATCACTTCTACGGACCTTTATGAGTATACCAAACTACCATTCGGCCTAAAACAAGCCCCAGCAGTATTCTCAAGAATAATGCAAATGGTATTCAATGACATGATTGCAAAAAATAATTTATTCCTTTACATGGACGATATTTTACTTTACTCACAAACATTTGACAACCACCTTGAGCGCATAAAAGATGTATTAGAACGCTTGCGATCAGTCAATCTGACTCTTCGAGCATCCAAATGCACATTCGCATTTTTTGAAACTAAAATCTTAGGTTTCATAGTTAACAAAGAAGGAGTCAGCCCTAACCCATAAAATATATTAGCAGTACAGCGTATGCCTACACCTACCACACCAAAACTTGTTAAATCATTTTTAGGGCTATGTTCATTCTACCGCAAGTTCGTCAGTAATTTTGCAGAGATAGCGAAGCCACTCAACGATTTAACAAAGCATAATACGAAATTCATATGGACGGAACAGTGCGAGGGTGCATTTCAAGAGCTGAAAAAACGGCTAGTCAGTCCTCCCATACTCGTACAGTACGATCCATCCAAACCTGTAGAAATTGCAAGCGATGCATCAAATTATTCTATAGGCGCAGTTCTCATGCAACGAGACGAACTAAACCGACAGAGAGTACTCGCATATGCATCCAGAGTACTCAATGCTGCCGAAAGAAATTATAGTGTTACTGAACGAGAACTCCTTGCGGTCGTCTACGCCGTAAATATATGGAGACCGTATACCTATAATCAGAAAGTCACCTTTTTAGTCGATCATCATTCACTTTGTAGTCTGATGAAAATGACCATACCTCGCTCAGCCAAACTGTGTAGATGGCTTACTACGATCAACGATATATCATACACTATACGTTTTGTGAAGGGAACAAAACACCAGGCGGCAGACTGTATGTCTAGACTCGTAAATCTAGACAACCCAAATTTAATGAAAGAGGGACAAACTCACGTCAAGGATTTACTTGACCCCTCTAACGAAACCATATTCACAGTAGATCAATCATCTCCCAATCATCGTGAGACAATACAACAATCACAACTGCAAGATGACTTCATTAAACCGATATAAGATCGCACAGAAAAGGCACCAAATAAATGCGACCCACCATTCCGCATCATAAATCAAATTCTCTATCATGCACTTTCCAAACGCATACGCTTAGTGATACCAAAATGCGAAGTTCCTCGCATACTACAGGCATACCATGACACGCTACCAGGAATTCATTCTGGCATAGATAAAACCATATGTAAAATTTCAGTCAGGTACTTTTGCCAAGGACGTTCGTGATTACGTCCGTTCATGCTTAAGATGTGCGCAAAATAAGCCAAATAAGCAACTAACTATAGGTGAAGCAATACCACATGAGCTTCCAACACCATTCTTCAAGTATACTTCGATTTTATTGGACCTCTACCAACAAGTGGTACGTCACAATATGCATATATCATGGTCCTCGTAGACTCAGCCACACGCTTTGTTGTAGCCGAGCCAGCAAGAAATTGCACATCACAAATACTTGCAAAATTTTTTATAAATAAAGTCATCTATCATCATGGCTGCCCAAAATATATCGTCATGGATAATCAGTCATGCAACAAATCTGCACAACTTCTCGAATTATTACAAAAAAGTGGCATTGAACCAATTTTTGCAACACCATATTCAAAGACAGGCAACTCTATAGTAGAGCGCATGAATCAAAATGTAGAAAACGCTCTGAAAATGTATGTTAACACTAACACAAAGAACTGGTCCCAACTACTACCAGCATGCATATTTGGTATAAATGCTTGTGTACATGAGTCTCTAGGTTTTTCCCCCTTCTTCCTCGTGCATGGCCGCCACCCAATCTTCCCTATAGATATACAGCTTCCATTACTACACGACTTCAACCAAACATCGCTACCCCAACTTGAAGCAGTAAGAAAGCATGCACACGACAACATGATGCGAAGCCAGGACCTCACATCACTGAAAGCCAATGCTAACCTAGCAAAAAGATCCTTTCAGCTCAACGACAGAGTCCTGGTACACTTCCCCAATCTTGCAGAAAACAAAGCTTCACCAAAACTTAGCAGCATCTACACAGGGCCATTTACAATTATTGCAATACGACCAAAAAATAATGTTTTAGTACTTTCAGATCATCCCAAGGCCAAACCAATCCGCTCACATTTTAAAAGACTAAAATTATTTCATGATAGGCCCACTCATTTAGTTCCAGCAAGAGATATAAAAGAAGACGAAGAAGACGAGACTCCACTCAGTTTACCCAATCTTGGATCCGCTACACAACCAAAAACCAAATCCGGCCGAACTATCCGACTTCCCGCTCGTTTCCAACCATGAGATACCCAGTTCTCCTCCTCCTCCTCTCTACGGCAACTACTCAAGCGGAACATACCCTCACCAACGGGGTCTACCTTGAAGACCTATACCCTCAGCCACACTTGTACACCGAGGTCACAAAGATTATTTTTTCCCATCAGTTCAATTTTTCACCTACTTCAAATTACTACAACTCATTATTTCATTCATATTGCACAAGTAATAATATGATGCCACAAATTTAGGATGCATTCTTGAGCCCGATATAGAACAAAATTTGGTGTACATAGAGGACCGGATAGATTCCCTCGTAAAAGCTCTCTCTGGACATTACTTCCCAGTCATGCAGACCCCAGCATTCCGAAGCAGTCTCTCCAACCTCACAACCATTGCAAAGCCCAGACGACCAAGACAGATTCTTGCCGCTGGAGTACTTGCAGCTGGAGCCGTAGTAGGTGCTGGTCTTCATCAGGTCTATGATTTTTTTGAAGGCAACGGAGACTCCGACGCAATTTACTCCGAAATGACGAAGAACCTGAAACATCTCCAAGACGGTATAGTAAAGAATTCAAACATTATCCTAGAATTAATAAAATTAGATAGTTCACGATACAGTAGCATGATAAATAAATTCAACGATATTGCACACGCTGCAGAACTTGCTTCCATGAATGAAATTAAGCAGTACTCATCACTTCATCACGGAGAATTGAGACTTTTTTTGTTACTTGCAAATCTTGCACGAAACATGGGTCAGATAACTGATCTTCTGACTCTGGAATCAGTTCTGCAAGATTGCAGAAGATCAACTCTACCGTTGGCGCTCGTAACAGCAACCGTGCTTAGGCACGAATTGGCACTGCTAAGTCCCTTAGTACGTGCCGAAGATAGAGAACTTTTATTCGATCAAACGAACATGAGCCCCTATTTTAGGCTCCCACTAACTCAACGCATCATGAACCAACAGACTGGCAATTTTACAATAATATTGACAGTCCCGTTGCGAATGAAGCAAGATGAATTGAAGTTGATAAAAGGCACTTCAATTCCTTTCGCTATTAACAATACAGTTTGCCAACTTGCAACCCCTTCATTTCTCTTGGTTAGAAATAATAATATGTATACATACGTAAATTACGATAATGGGCTTGAATGCTCACTTGATAATTCTATTTGTCTATATAGGCCATATGCCATAAGTACTTTAGATGAAAAAGTCTCCTGTATTACTAAACTAGTTCATAGCAACATGAGATTTGCAGAATTCCGATCTGCATGTGCCTTTAACTGTAAAACCAATAATATTAACGAAATATATATAACCCAAGTAAGCCCTACACATTACGCGATAGCAAATGTGAAAACTCAAGCCATACTAAAGTGCTACAAAGCACAAAATTTCTTGCCTACCCAACTTTGCTACAGCTCACACGTCTTCTCAGCCGACCCCCACGAACAGACGGCCATTATAGAACTTCCCTGCCACTGCACCATCACCATTCCTCCCAGACGAGTGATCCAACCCACCCTACTTTGTGAACATCTCAACACAACTCTAATTCCACGCGTCCGCCTACTGTGGCCGCATAGATTCTCCACACACTCAGCCCAATTCAAAGTACAGTTATCCAACATCTTGGATGACTTTAACACTCCAACCACCCAGTTAAATTCAACAATTAAAGAGGACTACATGGCGGCCGACTTTACTGCCAACACCATTGACACAGCGCCCTACGATCCTGTCGCCTTGACTCAAATCGAGCCAACTTCATTTCTACACCACCATGCAGCCATTCTCGCATACACAGAGCTGATATGGCTCTCAGTTCTCACGTACCTAGCCCTCAGCATGTATTGCAGAATCAGCCGCCACTCCATCCGCCTCTCCGATGCCCCAGTACTCGCAACTTTACTCCCAAAAGCAGCAGCCCTTACTGAGCCCGAAATTATCCATAAATTTACTATCTTCATGTGCAGCATAGCTATCATCAACTTCCTCATTATCGCCATCAGCATCACTGTTTGTTGCTGTTACCTCAAGCGAAAGTGGACAAACGGTGGACACGGATTTGAGTACCACGGCTGTTTGGGAGCAGAACCCAGAGATTACAATCCCCAGTTAGAGATGCAGAAGATGATCCTGCGACAACAAAACTCTTATAACCCTACAGCCCCTGTTGATAATATTCCTCTTTACCCAAAAATCACAGCCACCAAACGCACCATTCCCACCTAAATCAAAAGCAAAATTTTGTCCACTCTCGCTCACCTACAAAATATTCCCCTTACAACCTACCCTTACAACACCCATGAATTAACTTTCGGCATCATGCAAAAATTCCAAGCCAATTTATCAATAGCATGATAACTCTGCTCCTACAACCATAAGAGCACCTTTTTAACGTAGAGAAATTTTATTATCAATCTTGTGCAAACTCATGATTTTTCCCTCTCCTTACCATTCCTACTTCTATAATATGGAATCTTTTTATAACATAAATGCTTAGTCATTATGCCAACAACAGATACAAAGATACCTTTTCATGCACACACTGCTGCCAATGCTAGTATGATAAGAATCCATGCAAAACAAACATGAGATATTATATTTCTTTTCTATCCACATTCTTTTTATTTCAATTCAATAACGTACTACATGTTATGACTACATTTTTTTCAAGCAATATTTTTTACTCCAAACCCCGAGCTCCCCACCTCGTTTTCCTCCACCACCTTTTGACCCCCTTGCACCACTCCGTGTCCGGATAATCCCGGCAATGAAGTTCTCCAGCTACAAATGGATCAACAAAAAAAATGTTTTAAATTTTCATTCATGACATGAAACTTTATATTTTACTCATGCAACATTATTCTTTTTTCACTTACGGCGGACATGTGGTAAATTACCACTAGAAAAATTCCCCTCCTTGAAGGGCAGAGCGCAGTCCTGAGGATGCAAGTAATACATTATGACAAGGTCTTCCAGTACAGGGGGTACACGTGGCACTCCCTGCCCCGTTCCCCCATAATTACGAAACGAACGGCATGCTACAACATCCTCGCAGCGCGCTTTTTGTTCCCTTGGGAAGCCGCCAAGCGCCCCAAGGTCCCACAAGAGAGAGTAAAACCACAACTGTCACGGTCGGCCTCATCTTTCAGAAATTATCTCAACTCTTTTTACTACTGAACAACAACAAAGGCAACTCAAGATAACATAACCTACCACAACTTGCGGCTTATATACCCGCATCACAGATTTCCAGACATCTACCCCAGACGAATTTGTTAGGCATGAACTCTCGGAGCGAGTTTTTTATCCGGCAGACAGATGAGCAAATAAATAATGGTACAACATTTTTTAAAACTTTTATGATAACAATTTTATGCAACAGTGCAGTTGCAACTAATCTAAGTAAATATAAGCATGGGTTACAGAACTTTTTATCTTATAGACTTACTATATAATAGACCTAAGATTGGCATGTTTACAAATCAGGAGATTTGTCTTTTTTAAAGAGAAGGCTGTAATGGGATACGAAATGCAAAGTGCATTTCCTATCTCATTCTCATTAATCATTAAATGAGAACACGATGACACGAAGGTTGGCCTGCATGAAGACAACTCGAAGTCATCGCTCTCTCATTGCATGATGTAGCCATTGAAAGAGAAGTGAAGGGATTCTACTTTATAACTAAAGCGATGTAACTGTGTTATGTCGGTACATACTTATACCTATATAATACCTATGTTATAGAATAAAGAAATGCAGGTGCGTACAATAAAGCAGTAGAGTTTACCACAGGAACCAGTCGCTACGTTCAACACTTATTGAAGCATCTCAGCATCCATATGCATTACGAATACGCTTCGTAAAGCTTCGTCAGTTAAAACGACTATGCTACTGCCTTTTTAACCTGCTGGGTTCAAGCTGAAACCTGTAAGACCGTTCAAGAGTGTATTACTGTATGCATTCATTTTCTTATTAGCCTTATTACATCTTTTTCATACGCGATGGATTTGGATACATCACCAACCATCAATAAACCTCATCCAAACGGCGAAAGAGTACAACACCATTCTAACGGAGCTGACTGAAGACTTGGTGGCTGTAGAATTGATGAGCGTAAAAAAACTAGTGGATCAATCGCTATACATTCCATGGAATAATGAGGATGACTGGCACTGGGAAAACGTAGAGGGGCCCGTGTGTTTTTGCTGCGAGAAGGAAGTGGTTGCAGATCAAGAAATATTCACCTTTAAGAAGAACTACTACACCATTGTATACAAAGGGAATGCACAGTTCAACAAGGTTTTCTACCAGTGCTCCTACTGCTTCAACTTCTACCATCGTCAGGAATGCATTTTAGGTATGACTGATGAGAAGTACTACGAGTATAAGTGCAACAAAATGTGGAGCTGTCCAACCTGTATACCAGAATTTAGAGCACAACATTGGAACAACTGGATGAAACAAAATTTGAACATTTCAGTGAATTACAATTTTCTGTTGTTAGTATTTAAGACACTCTATCATCTGAGTAATTTTTCAGGGTACAACCCATTTTTAATGTAATGGAATTAATGAAATGTCTATATTTCTTTCTTTTTCTACTATTGTGGTCTTTTGACATAGGATAAATGCAACACATTCAATGCGTCTAAGATTACGAACTAGGTTTGTTTATTGATATTGGAAAATGCTGACTGAATTAGGATGTGCAATGTAAATTGTACTATAAACTGTTTTCAAAAACTTTGTATAGTTTACGGTTACGACTTGGCTATTAATTTGATTTTTAATGGATATCGGATTTGATGAATTTTAGCAGTAATTACTGTTGTTGTGTTATTTTAGGGAGAACAGCCTTTTGGTTGATACAAGAAAACACATTAATAAAGACAATTCAATTCAATCCAATCACACGTTTTCGAAACTCAGTAAAATGAATGTATTCACCAAGTTTGGTCCAAATCCGCGAGTTATCACGCGTGTCTCCTCGTTAGTATCTATATCACTGCCTTAGAAGCAGTAGGCTCTTACTCGAAATCGGGGGAATTACAGACTCCGCTTACAAGTTCTTAAGTGGAAAACGGAACCCGTTACTTTTTTTCGTAGATTAGAGATGCAGAACCCGCTTACAAATTGTTTTGCCCATTGATATTTTGTGCTTATCAAATTGCTCATTAAATTCTTTGTATTTTGGTACTGTTTCAAAATATTCGAGTAAGGGGGTTCCGCATTGAATCTATGAAACAAGTTAACGGGTTCCGTTGTCCACTCTAAAAACTTGGTTGTCCGCGTCGTTCACAGCTGATTCCGTCAGATGGCTATTGTGTAGCCTGTACTTATATGCACATGCCTGTATGCACATGCCTGTATACGCATAGGCCTGTATAGCACATGCCTGTACATGTATGCACATGCCCGCATACATATACATAAGCTGCATCCACGGAGCTCGGAAAACGGAGCCTCACTCTCCTTCTCCCTCATTCCTATAAACGCTAAAGCTGCGTTAATAACGTGTACAACATGGTACAAAAACATCGCAGTTAGTAGGGATGGAAAATTATTAATTGATTTACTAACGATGTTTTTTGTACCATGTTGTACACGTTATTAACGCAGCTTTAGCTAGTTTATAGGAATGTAGGGGGAAAACGGTAGAGTGAGGCTCCGTTTTCCGAGCTCCGTGGATGCAGCTTATGTATAGTGTATGCGGGCATGTGCATACATGTACAGGCATGTGCATATACAGGCCTATGCGTATACAGGCATGTGCATACAGGCACTGCATAATACAGGCATCTGCATATAAGTACAGGCTACACAATAGCCATCTGACGGAATCAGCTGTTAGAACCACGGACAAACCAAGTTCTTAGGGAAACGGAACCCGTTAACTTTTCATAGATTCAATGCGGAACCCCCTTACTCGAAATTTTTGAAACAGTACCAAAATACAAAGAATTTAATGAGCAATTTGATAAGCACAAAATATCAATGGGCAAAACAAATTTGTAAGCGGGTTCTGCATCTAATCTACGAAACAAGTTAACGGGTTCCGTTTTCCAACTTAAGAACTTGTAAGCGGAGTCTGTAATTCCCCCGATTTCGAGTAAGAGCCTACTGCTTCTAAGGCAGTGATATAGATACTAACGAGGAGACCACGGCAGTGATAACTCGCGGATTTGGACCAAACTTGGTGAATACATTCATTTTACTGAGTTTCGAAAAACGTGTGATTGGATGAATTGAATTTCTTTATTAATGTGTTTTCTTGTATCAACCAAAAGCTGTTCTCCTAAAATAACAACAACAGTAATTACTGCTAAAATTCATCAAATCCGATATCCATTAAAATCAAATTACATAGCCAAGTCGTAACCGTAAACTATACAAAGTTTTGAAAACAGTTTATAGTACAATTTACATTGCACATCCTAATTCAGTCAGCATTTTCCAATATCAATAAACAAACCTAGTTCGTAATCTTAGACTCATTGAATGTGTTGCGTTTATCCTATGTCAAACGATCACAAAAGTAGAATGAGAGAGAAATATACACATTTCATTAGTTCCATTACACTAAAAAAGGGTTGTACCCTAAAAGGTTACTCAGATGATATTGTGCCTTAAAAACTTACAACAGAAAATTGTAATTCACTGAAATGTTCAAATTTTGTTTCATCCAGTTGTTCCAATGTTGTGCTCTAAATTCTGGTATACAGGTTGGACAGTTCCACATTTTGTTGCACTTATACTCGTAGTACTTCTCATCAGTCATACCTAAAATGCATTCCTGACGATGGTAGAAGTTGAAGCAGTAGGAGCACTGTAGAAAACCTTGTTGAACTGTGTGCATTCCCTTTTGTATACAATGGTGTAGTAGTTCTTCTTAAAGGTGAATATTTCTTGATCTGCAACCACTTCCTTCTCGCAGCAAAAACACACGGGCCCCTCTACGTTTTCCCAGTGCCAGTCATCCTCATTATTCCATGGAATGTATAGCGATTGATCCACTAGATTTTTACGCTCATCAATTCTACAGCCACCAAGTCTTCAGTCAGCTCCGTTAGAATGGTGTTGTACTCATTCGCCGTTTGGATGAGGTTATTGATGGTTGGTGATGTATCCAAATCCATCGCGTATGAAAAAGATGTAAATAAGGCTAATAAGAAAATGAATGCATACAGTAAATACACTTTGAACGGTCTTACAGGTTTCAGCTTGAACCCCAAGCAGGTTAAAAAGGCAGTAGCATAGTCGTTTTAACTGACGAAGCTTTACGAGCGTATTCGTAATGCATATGGATGCTGAGATGCTTCAATAAGTGTTGAACGTAGCGACTGGTTCCTGTGGTAAACTCTACTGCTTTATTGTACGCACCTGCATTTCTTATATTCTATAACATAGGTATTATATAGGTATAAGTATGTACCGACATAACACAGTTACATCGGCTTTAGTTATAAAGTAGAATCCCTTCACTTCTCTTTCAATGGCTACATCATGCAATGAGAGAGCGCTGACTTCGAGGTTGTCTTCATGCAGGCCAACCTTCGTGTCATCGTGTTCTCATTTAATGATTAATGAGAATGAGATAGGAAATGCACTTTGCATTTCGTATCCCATTACAGCCTTCTCTTTAAAAAAGACAAATCTCCTGATTTGTAAACATGCCAATCTTAGGTCTTTTATAGTAAGTCTATAAGATAAAAAGTTCTGTAACCCATGCTTATATTTACTTAGATTAGTTGCAACTGCACTGTTGCATAAAATGTTATCATAAAAGTTTTTAAAAAATGTGTGTACCATTAACCCTATTTTGCTATTGCTATACTTACTGCACTAATATTTTATTTGCTCTTCTGTCTGCCGGATAGGAAAACTCGCTCCGAGAGTTCATGCCTAACAAATTCGTCTGATTGGGATGTCTGGAAATCCGTGATGCGGGGTATATAAGCCGCAAGTTGTGGTAGGTTATGTTATCTTGAGTTGCCTTTGTTGTTGTTCAGTAGTAAAAAGAGTTGAGATAATTTCTGAAAGATGAGGCCGACCGTGACAGTTGTGGTTTTGCTCTCGCTTGTCGGGACCTTGGGAGCAGCTTGGCGGCTTCCCAGGGGAATGCAAAAGCGGTGTGAGGACTGCGTCAGCATGCCGTTCGTTTTCGTCATCATGGGGGGTACGGGGCACGGTGAGTGCCACGTGTACCCCCTGTACTGGAAGGACCTCCCTGTCATAATGTACTACTTGCATCCTCAGGACTGCGCTCTGCCCTTCAAGGAGGGGAATTTTTCTAGTGGTAATTTACCACATGTCCGCCGTAAGTGAAAAAAGAATAAAGTTGCATGAGTAAAATATAAAGTTTCATGTCATGAATGAAAATTTAAAACAATTTTTTTGTTGATCCATTTGTAGCTGGAGAACTTCATTGCGGGATTATCCGGACACGGAGTGGTGCAAGGGGTCAAAAGGTGGTGGAGGAAAACGAGGTGGGAGCTCGGGTTGGAGTAAAAAATATTGCTTGAAAAAAATGTAGTCATAACATGTAGTACGTTATTGAATTGAAATAAAAAGAAGGTGGATAGAAAAGAAATATAATATCTCATGTTTGTTTTGCATGGATTCTTATCATACTAGCATTGGCAGCAGCGTGTGCATGAAAAGGGATCTTTGTGATCTGTTGTTGGCATAATGACTAAACATTAATGTTATAAAAAGATTCCATATTATAGAAGTAGGAATGGTAAGGATAGGGAAAAAAAATCATGAGATTGCACAATATAGATAATAAAATTTCTCTACGTTAAAAGGTGCTCTTATGGGTACTGTAGGAGCAGAGTTATCATGCTATTGATAAATTGGCTTGGAATTTTTGCATGATGCCGAAAGTTAATTCATGGGTGTTGTAAGGGTAGGTTGTAAGGGGAATATTTTTGTAGGTGAGCGAGAGTGGACAAAATTTGCTTTTGTGATTTAGGTGGGAATGGTGCGTTTGGTGGCTGTGATTTTTGGGTAAAGAGGAATATATCAACAGGGG